>CM069913.1:113455106-113662841 GCA_036172215.1 Camellia granthamiana
GTTTGTGTTTACGCGAATGGGTTTGTGTTTGGTTCTGGTTCATAGGTTGTTCAAATGATTCGGTGTTTTCTTTGCAAGGGTTTTGCTTCTAGTGTACATACATATTGTAGTGCTTCCTTCTCTCTCTTCCCTCTACTATTTTGATTGATCTGTGGTTTTTTTTTTTATAATTTTTTTATTTTTTTTGGATTTTTTTTTTTGTTTAAATGAATATCATTTGGCAGATCTCAATGTAAATGTGTTGTTAAATAATAATGACTGTAAAATATGTGAACAAGTGATGGTGGTATGGTGAAAAAGAGGGTTTAGGGGTGGGTTTTGGCATGTGTGGGTTTGTGTTTGGTTCATAGGTTGTGTTTCTATTCTTAGGTTGTGTTTGGGTTTGTGTTTATGCAGACGGGTTTGTGTTTGGTTCATAGGTTGTCCAAATGATTTGGTTCATAAATTTGGTTGAAATTTGAAAAGAGAAAAGAAAAATGTGGGTAAAAATAATAAAAACATAAGTATATTTCACTTATATTTTATACACATGTTGTGTTTATTTTTCAATCTTTTTTTTTGATTTTTTTTTTTCAAATCCATAAAACAAACACAACATTAAGATTTTTCAAATTTTGATTGGTTGTTATTGTTGTTGTTTTATTTTTATTAGTTTTAATGAGCCCAGATTCTAAAGTGATTTTTCGTAGAGTAATTTTGAAATAATTTTTTTTGTATGGTTGAGATTTTCTTTCTAAAAAGTAATTATTAATACTATTATGCCCTCAACTTAATATTATTGTTGCCAAATCTCAGCTTTTATAAAATTAAATCTTAATCATTTAAAAAAACACTTTAAAATAACTCTATGGAAAATTATTCGAGAAGATCCTGATTTGTTTTCAACATAAAGATATTAAGGAAAATGATATTTTATAGGGAAAAAATACTTGATGCCTTGACACATTTGAAATAATATGATAGTTGGATGGTTGTTTTAGTTTTAAAATAATGAGATACAAATGTGTTATGTTATTTTCTGTTTGTATACAAAGAGGTTCATCAGTACACACAAAATTTAACTCATGAAAGCCATAGACCAAGCAAATACTTTCCACAACTTTAAAAAAAGGCAAAAAAGGGAGAAACATCAAATTATCATACATGGATTGAGAGAAGTTGCAAAATCTTTGCCCAAATGAAATGTGAATTTGTTTCCATTCCCATCATCAAGATAGTTGAGGAACATTGTTGATACAGAGTTGCCTCTTGGTTGATGGTTGGTGGTTCTGAGTTGGAACCTTTTCAATTCTCATCCCCCTGCCCATGTGTTTTTTTTTTTCCTTGTTATTGCCTTGTTTGCTTTGACTTGGGTTGCACAATATTTTCCCTTTATTTTGGTTTGTTGTGTTTTCTTGTACTTTTTCTCTCTATTTTAATAAAGCTTTTTGCTTTCCAAAAAATGTAAGTTGAGAAAGAGATGCTAGAGTACCCTCCCAGTTACTTTTTTGCACTAAAAGACAACAAAAAAGAGACCATTGTCAAAGAGTCACCCTTAGAGATGAGCCTCAACTCAAGTCAACCATTGTCAAATAAAAAAGAGACAAAACCACAAGACCTAATTTGTAATAACATTTTCATGCATGCAAAGAATGAATGTGCTGAGTCTTCCCATTGTAAAGCCTCAACTTGTATCTCAATAATTAGAATCAACAACATGACTTTGAAGGAGGAAATTTGAAAAACAGAAGGGGAAGAAATTTCTAGAGGGAAGCAAGAAAACAGTTAAAAAAGGAGAAAACCCAAGGGAAGACAAAGGAAGAGAGAATGGATTAGGGATTAGGTACTTTAGTAGGAGTTTGAGATTGAATATTTTAGTGAATTTTTTATTTTTTATTTTATTTTTATTTTTTTGAAATAAAACTTGTGCTGGCAAATCTTGAAAGTTAGTCGAAGCTTTGTTCAATTTTCATTTAGTGACAAATCTTCATTGTTTGTTCCTGTTCCATTAATTATTGATCTTGCTTACAAAAATATCAACAATGTTAGGACACACAAGTTGGATATAGAAATAAATAGAAGGATAGGAATTTTAAGAATTAAGTACTACTAATAAATCTTGAAAATTTTTGTCTATTCATGTCTTTTGTGTAGTGTCTATTCAGTAGGGGTGTTTGGCTTGAGCAAATATTTCTTCCTTGGGGTGTCTTCAGTTGCAGAGTGTTCCTAATTGTTCTTCCTGTTGCTATCTTGTTCTTGTTGGACTGTTTGGTTTTGTTTTTTTTTTTTTTTTGTGTTGGGGGGGGGGGGGGGGGGGGGGGGGGGGTGATAGGAATTTTAAGAATTAAGACTAATAAATCTTGAAAAATTTTGTCTATTCATGTCTTTTATGTGTAGTGTCTATTCAGTAGGGGTGTTGGCTGAGCAAATATTTCTTCCTTGGGGTGTCTTCAGTTGCAGAGTGTTCCTAATTGTTCTTCCTGTTGTTTTTTTTTTTTTTTTTTTTTTGGTGTGTATGTGTGTGTTGGGTTGGGGGGGGGGGGGGGGGGGGGGGGATGTCAACCTTGAGGTATGCTAGCAAATGATTGGGCTTTCCTTGCGGTGCCAACCTAGTTGGGATTGTGTGGTTATGCTTTGATACTTTTTGCATTTTCCTCATCCTTCTTTGATGTAATGTCATATGTATATATGGTTATCATCATCAATGAAGTTTGTTTTTTGCTGTTCTTCTCGAAAAAAAAAAAAAAAAACTCATTGATGAAACATCAATTACATTTAGGGTATGTTTGATTGGACAGACTGAATAAGGGAGGGATTAGAATCTATCGAAATTGAGTCCTGGGACTGTGAATCCCCCGGACTATTTGGTTGAATGGATATGTATCCTGTGTTTCTTTTTTCATGAGATCAGATGTCTTGAAAGAACTATTTTTAGTGATTCCAACGTTTGGTTAGACGGACTGGATATGATAAATGAACAAAAGACTATTTTACCATTTTTCAATTGTTTACTAAGTAATAACAATATTAAACATATCTTTAATATTTTAATTATTTTTAGCTAGATTAAATAAAAATTTATTTTATTTTATTTTTTACACAATTAAATAAATTTATTTTTTAAAATTAAATAAATAAATAAATAAAATATCAATAAAAATTTATATTATTTTTTTAATTAAAATTTTAAATAAATTTGTTTTAAATCATTACTGTATAACAAATACCACTAAATTATGTAATAAAATACAGAGGACATTATTTTTTTATATTATTTAATAAATCATTACTGTATAACCTGTATAACCACTAAATTTGATTTAATAAAATGCTGTATAACCTGCATAAAAAATTTATATTATTTTTTTAATTAAAATTTTAAATAAATTTTAAATAAAACATCTATTAACATTTAAAGAATGAAATTAAATAAAATATAAACAAAATTTTAAAATAAAACATCAATAAAATATCTATAAAAAATTATTTAAAAATAAATAAATAAAACTTCAATAAAAAGTTAAATAAAATTATTTTATTTTTAAATTGAGACATTTAAATTTTATTAAATTTTACTAAATATAATACATAATTAAATAGTAGAGGGTCAAAATGGTTATTTCACCCGCACCTAATCCTAACAGTAAATAATCCCTCCAAAATTGTCCCACACCCCCCCGTAGGATAGTATAATCCCCCATATGGAGGATAAGGAGTCCGGCCGGACTCCATGTCCGGCGGACTAAAAAAAAAAACAAACATCGGATTGGATTTACTGTGCAGATTACAATCCGCACAGTAGAATAATTTCCCCCCCCCCCCCCCCCCCGGTCCCCCCAATCAAACACACCCTTAGGGTTTGAAAACTATTTGTTACCTTGATTTTAAGGTTGTTTATCTCATTTTCATTTATTTAAACTCGATTATAGGATTGCCAGCTATTAGATATTGGGGGATTTGAATCTCAAGAATTTTCCTATCCGTCCTTATTTAGATCTTGATATTTAGAGTGAGAGAAGTTGAAAAGGGAAATTTAGGATAAGAGAATGACGGGAAACATGCGAAATTTATTATTATTTTTTGATTAAGAAAGTACCAAGAAAAATGAGTTGAAATTTGTCACCCAAAAAAAAAAAAAAAAAAAATTATTCAACTACCCTTAAAAAAATGTATTAGTAATTTATGTCTAATATATTTTCTTCTTTATAAACCTAAGATTCAAATTTAGGCACTCGTGTCCCATATGAAGAATGCCTCTGTTTCTACTTTCTTTTCCATGATATATATGAATTAGATGCACAAAAGTAGGTGGGTTATTTTAGAAGTACAAAATGAAAGGCATGAAATATTTATGCATGGCCAATTTCTCATTGGAAATAGGCTACCTTTTGTAGAAGACACCTTTTATTTGAACATGGGACATAAAAAAAAAAAGTCTTTCATGTGCTTAAGATGTAAATTCTTGACCTCCTAATCTTAATGAAGTGCAAGCTGATGTATCTCGATTTGAGTATTCGCCTATCTAAAAAAAATACAAAACCTATTTATAAATGTCAGTATGCCTTGGGCCAAAATTTTTAAGTTGTCCTGCATCATCTCAAAATATGATTCATAAATCTTTTGTATGAGAATAACTCTGTTTTTATTTTTCATTTTTTTATTTATTTAAATTTTTATTGATGTTTGATATTTTGAAACTTGTTTGTTTTATGTTTTAACTTTGGCCTTCTGCATTCTTTGGATGACTAGTAAAAAAATTATTGAACGGTCCAAATGAAAAAAGAATAAAAATATGATCCAATTAAACAATTTAATATTGGAGTTTTCCTTAGATACTTTAATTATTTTTTTTATTTTTTATTTTTTTTATTTTTTTATTTTTTTTCAGTCTTTGTTGTTTTCAAACTCCTATTATTTCTTGACAGGTTATGCTTGACCTCCTTTTTATAGTGATTAATAAAATTACTAATTCATCTAAAGAAAAGAGTGCAAATATGGTCCACATTAAAATAATTTGGATGGATTTTTTTTCCAATAATTGTTTTCTTTTCTTTTCTTTTCTTTTCTTTTGTGTGTGTGTGTGTGTGCATTTGAAGGTTTTTATTGTTTTGATACTATGTTTGTGTCTTGAAATCCCATAGCTCAATCATTATACTAATTGAACCTAAGGAAAAGAGTGAAAATATGTTTGTTGTTAAAACATATATAGGCATATAATTATGTTCTTTTACATATATAACAATGAAAAAATTTAGGATTTTCATGTTTAAATTTTATTTTTAATAATAAAAAAAATTAGCCTATAACTAGCTTTGGGCTTCCTTTTATTTTCTAAATAGCTTTATCCTTTTATGCTAGCTAAAACATATATTTTTCTATGTTTCAATAATTCCCCCCCCCCCCCCTACTTTGCATATTTCTTTATGCCGCTCACTTTGTCTCCTCATTATGCTACATTAGTGTTTTGCTTTGTCTTGAAACAACATTTCAAGCTTTACATGCATATGTTTAACTTCTTCCCCTATTAGTGTTTGTATAATCCATCGGAAAAGAAATTCCAAGTTCACTTCTTTTAGTCAAGATTTAAAGGATAGAATTATGTTGTCTTAAATTTGCAAGATGGAAGCAAGGAGGAAGACTTCTAAGGATAAAGGCAAGAAGTTGATATCACAAGCATCACAGGTTTGCTCCCAAACTCAAATCTTTGTGGTTTTGCTATTCATCCTTGGGATTTTTTTATTAGCAAAGAAAAAAAAAAATTATTAGAACAACAATGATTTCATGAATAACCGTCATTGGAACATAAAAATGACAAATTATTTATACCTTATGTAATAGCATTTGAGTTCACCTAATATATTGGGCTATTTTTTATTATCTAAATGCACAGTGGCTATGGATTGGGAAGGAAGGAGAGGAGTAAGCTGGAAAGGAGGAGAGTGGTGGTTGACAGGAAAAAGAACGATGATGGGATGAGAGTGGAATGGGAAAGAGGGGAGGGGGTTGGGGTGATGCATGACTGTAAGGGTGGGAGCAGGGGTATAATTTTGGCCCGGCCCGGCCCGGCCCTACTCGGCCCATCCGGGCTCGGGCTCGGGCCGACCGGGCCCATGTTGGGCCTTGCGGGCTTCCACAAAAAATCGGGCTAGCCCGCGGGCCAGAAAATTTGGCTTAGGCCCATGGGTATTCGGGCTGTGGGCAAGCTAGTGGGCCGGGCCCTTGGGCTTGGGCTTGGGCTTGGGCTTGGGTGGGCCTAAACAATTTTTGAAATTTTTTTTTTTATTTTTTTTCACCAAAATTTTACTATTTTCTATTAAAAATAACACTAGGCCTTGGGTGGGCCAGGATTTTGGCTGAGCCTTGAGTGGGCTGATGGGGCGGGCCAAGCGGGCTAGGCCGGGCTTCAAAACGATGGCCCAGGCCCTGGCCCAAGGCCTCGGGGCTGGGCTTGGACTAGGGCCTAAACGGGCCTTAACGGGCTGGGCCCACCTCGGGCTGCACGGGTCGCCCGCGGGCCACGGGCCAAAATTACACCCCTAGGTGGGAGGTAGTGTTAATAGTAATGAAAGGGAAAAAAAAAATGATTAAATTGTCTAAATTACCCTACTCCATTAAATATAAATTACATATATAAATAGATTATTAAAATTGATATCATTTTAAAAGTTCAAAATTTAAATTGAAATAATTAAAAAATTAGAATTTGATTTATTACCAAAAGTGAAACCTTAGAATTATTTTATTTTATTTTATTTTTTTATAATTTTCCCTGGAATTATTTGCACAAATTTTCTACATTAAATATTTAAACTCATGCTATGCCACTGCTTCCTTATTAACTTATGGCTAGCATACCAAATCTATGTCCAGAAGATACAACTACATGAAATTTACTAGCATCTATTTTGATTTTAGAACAAAATATTTAAATGCATTCCTCAAAGTTGATGATCATTGTCTTCTCATCACGAGAAACAGCTAGCAAACCGCAAGGGGTTGGTTTGGTTAATGATTGGTGTTTGGAAATGTTTTCAGTCTAATTTTTTAGGGTGAATCCATGACATAAATTCTTCTTGTTCGAATTTATTATAGAAAAATTATATACAAGAATCACATCATTGGGTCTACTAATTTTTTTTTTGTTAGAGTAGCATTATTATATAAACATTTGACTATTTAAACTAGCTTGTAGACTATTGAAGTAAATCATCCTAATTTTGGTCAATTAAATTTTCCTGTACAATTAACATATTTTAATTTCTCTTTAACTTTGAACCTTCAAAATTATTACAATTTTTTAAAATTTTGCGAAATTTCCAATTCTTTCAATATTAATGTAAAGTTATAAATGCATTCACTCACCTGAAAAACTAATGCATCGAGGATGATCATAACAATGTTCCTAATCACACACTTTAAAGAACAGAAAAATACAAATTTTATGCAACCCAAAAAATAAAAAATAAAAATAAAAAATACATTTCAGCAATTCTCCTAAAGAAATTTATTGAATGTCTAACCTTTGTCATTTTTGTTTATTTGTTTAAGAATTTTTCTCTAAACACCTCACTTTATTTTTTATTTTATTTTATTTTTAAATGGAGGTGCAAGCAACTTGGTAACTTGGTCAAGTTAAGCCTTGAAGCTCACCAACCCAAACGTTTTGGTTTGGTATGCTCTAATTCTTGAGCAAGTTGATTTACTTCTTGAGAAAATTAGAGAATCAATTTACGTTGATTTAACTCTAAATTATTAATTTGGTAACCCAATCTAACTCAAGAAATGATGTTTACATGTATATTTAAGTTTCGCTATGTTGTTTAGATGTAAAGTTTAAAATTATTATTTGAATAATTTAACAATATTCTTAAGAATTGTTCTTATGTATATGTTTCATACCTAAATAGTTTATATTTTGATATATATTTCAAATAACTCCAGTAACAAAATAATGAAAATTAATGTCACATGCATCATGTTAACCATCCAAAAAAAAAAAAAATTTATTGCTGTGGTTTTCTTTCTTCCTTTGGTCGTTTTTGGTTGGTTCCTCACCAATCTTGGGTTAAGTGCTAGTATATGTTGTGCTTCCTTTGCGGTGCCAACCTAGTTGGAATTGTTGAGATTAGCTATGATGCTAGTGCACTTTCCTTCTTTGTTGATATAAGTTTGGCATGTATATTGTTTTTTTATCAATAAAGTTTATTTTTTGCTGATCAAAAAAAAAAAAAAAAAAAGTGTTAACCATCCAAAAATTGAAGTTAAACATATATGTTAAAAATTAATGTACTCAAAAACTATACATTTTTTTTTTTTGAACGGCAAAGCAAAAGGAAGATTTTTATTAAAACAAAATCAAAAGGAGAACAAGAGACAAAAGAAAACAGAATGAGAGCTTGGGAAATATTGCATCATTGTCTAAACACCATATCCTAGCTAGATTGGCACCGTGTGGTAGACCAATCACGTGCAACTTGATGCCAAGAAAAAGAGTTGAAGAGTTTCCAACTCAAATAGAACAACCATACATAGGTGCAGTACCCTGACCACCCCAATAACAAAAGAGCAATCAAGCTAAAAACACCTAGGATCACCTGCCACTGTGGAGGCAAAAACCAAATCTAACTCAAATTAGAGACGAAAACATGGATTGAGAAAGCCAATCCAGAAGTGTTATACTTCACCCAGAGTGCAATTCTCACCTTGGCAATTTCACCCAAGTCTGCCAAGTTGGGCTGCACACCATTGAAGACACTTATCTCTAAATAGACCAGTGGAGAGCAAGCAAAATGGCTATTCCTTACAAAATTGTTGTGCACTGCAAAAGGTTTATTAAAACATAAATGTCTTGAATATTCCTTACATGATTAGTAAATTGTATGCTATGTATTAACTTATAGTTAGGCCTAGTTTGGATATATTAACTTATAGTTAGGCCTAATTTGGATAAAGTTACTATAGAAGGATGAATTGTAAAGATTTGGCATAAACATAGTTGTAGTGGGTGCTTTTAAGTTCGAATCTTGTATAAAGTACTATTTGTTAAAGTTGTACACAAATTGATTATGTAAAGTATATGCCACAATTATTTAATTTATATTTTATTTTTTTATGTGTAGGCTATCTCTTTTGATAATATGCCGACTATTAATTGGATGGAAAAGGGTTTACTTAATGAAGTCAGAGATCAACATCATTGTCGTAAGATCATTAAATCTTAATACTTTTTATATTAATCTTAAACTACATTTTTTTTTCTTCATATGCATATGTTTTTTTTCCCTACCAGATTGCTGTTGGGCCATTGTTTCATGTGCAGCTATTGAGTCATTGTATAATATTAACAATCAACCTAGGGAACTATTTCAATTAGCTCCACAAGAATTGATCAATTGTGTGAAGAAAGATTATGAAGTGTGTTATTCTTGCTCGATCAATGAAGGTTTTCGATATGCCATACAATATGGCATAAGAAGCGAGATTGATTGCCCTTTCCAAGCCCAAAAACACCCTTGTGTCAATAAAGACAAGGATTCGGTAAACATCTATATAATTTTATTTTTATTTTATGAAATCAAAATTACTATTTTGCTTAGTTGATTTGATTTGGTATTATTTTATTTACTTATTTTTTTGTTATAAAAGCCTGCTTTGAGAATTCAAAGCTTCAAGAATATAGACATAGAAGATGAGGATGGCATAATTGAAGTTCTGAAGAAACATCCTCTAGGTGCAGCAATTTGTGTCAGTGCAAAGTTGAAAAAATACAAGAAGGTTTGTAACACCTCCCCCCCCCCCCCCCCCGTCCCCAAAAAAAAAAAAAATGATTATGCTTTATTTTATTTAATAGTTGCATTTTTTTTTATGAGTTATAATTCATATTGTAGGGTATATACGAAGAACCCAATGAGATTCTTACCAAAGTTGCAAATCATTCCGTATTGCTAATGGGATGTGGTACAGATAAGGAGACGGGGAAGAATTTCTGGGTGATTCAAAATTCTTGGGGTACAAGTTGGGGCATGAATGGTTATGCCAAAGTCATGCGTAGTTCAAGTCTTCCTACTGGATCACGACCTATCCTCTCTAGATTATCATATCCAGAAGATGTGGACCAATTTGTGTGTTCAAAAGAACAGATAATTGAGTACTGTCCCACTAGATAGTAGATTATGTAATAGTTCCTTATGTGTCTTCTTTAGGTAATATAATAGTATAGATACTTATGTTGTAAAGACAACGTATGTGAAAATTGTGTGCACGTACTTTTACTAATTTGACATTTAAATGAGTATACAAGTTCTTTTATTTTGGTGGTAGTTGCCTATAATGAAAGTTTAACTCGGCAATGTAGTTTATAATTAGGTATTTCAAAATACCAAATTGATTTTAGTAAAATATTAGTTGGCTATTTCTAGCTATTGAGCAATTAGGAGTAGTTTGGTTTCTCATGTGGGTAGCGAAGGAAACTCTCTTACTCATTGTTTAGCTCCAATTGTTGTCTAGTTTGTGGACCTGCTGACAATGGCTGCCTAGTTTTTCGACCCTCCAGCATAGGTGGAAGAGGTCTCTCCCTTTATGATTAACCTAGATAGATCTTAAGTTAATTTCTAATTTGTAATGATCTGTGGGCAGTCCATCATCTTGGATACAGGGACAATCAAGAGGATTCATACACACAGTTCAATTATTTTCTCTGTCAATGATTTACACAAGTGCAATGAAAATTTTAACAACTCTTCTTTCTAGGGCTCTAAAGTGGTTGAACTTGTGAAAGCTAGGCCGGCCTTTTGGAACAAATATATATATAATAAAAAACAAAGTTAATGCTACGTTTGTTTCGGCAAAAAATATTTTCTAAAACATATATTTTGCATTTATTGGTGTTTGTTACAACGGAAAATAAAAATAACATTTTCCATGGTCAACAGAAAACAAGCCTATTTGGACAGAAAATATTTTTTGCTTTTGAAAGGTGAAAAATATTTTTCGAACTAAAGTTTCACCAATGCTACCGCATTACCACCACTACTATCACCTCTACCACGACACCACTACAACCATCACCATACCACTACCACCACTGCCACCGCCACCAACACCTCCACCTCCACCTCCATCCCTCTGCTGCCGCTACTATCACCACTAATGCAAGTAATAGTACATTAGTTTGAAAAACGGAACTGAATGTAGGAAAACAATTTTTACGGAAAACATTTTATGAAAAAGTTTTTTGTAAATTTTTTTTTCATTAAAATATATTTTTCGTTGAAACAAACGGAGCAAAGTTAGGGAGGCCTTCTGGACCAAAACTAGCCCTTCCTTCTTATATAGACTAGTGAATGACCCGTTCTTAAAGGCACTCTAAGTAAAAATAATCTTTTGAACCATCCTTTGGTGAAAGAAAATTTTAGTTTATTTCACATAATTGAATGCTAATATCCCAAATTAAAATTACACTATCACTGAAAAAAAACTATGTTTACATTATAATAGTTAGTGTATATATTAGCACTCAAGACTTTTAACCCTTAAATGTTAAATAATCACAAATGATTAGATAAAAAAAATAACGCATACAACATGCCTAATGAAAAATCCCAAGTTATGTGATTCATGATTTGAAATATATTCAATTACTACAAATCCCAAAAACACACAAAACAAATAATTTAAATCATCTTGCATGAACGAAAGTGATTGAGCTTGTTGTTTCACAACTGATAAATCAATACAAAAGATTTAACGTGAAAAAACTAAAATTGGAACACCTCTAATTGTGATAAAAAAAAAATCACAAACTAAAAGCCACTATGAAGATAATGAAATTACACAAGAGTACACGCCATGACCCAACGCTCACTCAAGAATTGACTTCCACTCCTTGTGTCTCTTCCACCAACATCTTCATCTTAGAATTGATTAGCCTAGTGTTGAATCCATAATATCCAAGTCGAATCAATGAGGATGAGCTACTTCGAATACCTTCAAAGCCTCCAAGCTCAAACCCTTTGGAATCCACCGATGAATGCTCTAGAAAAGTTGAATCATAACAAGCCCATTGAGATGTGCAATTTAAACAATGTGGGGGCAACAAACTCACAAAATCAAGGGAAACAATAGCAAAGTTGTCCATAAGAATATACAAAAGTTTTCAAGTCTCAAGTCTCAGATTTAGAAGTCATAACCTTAAAATATGCAATTAAGGTAGATTTAAACAAAAAAGGGTTGTGAATACCACTCGAGTAAAGGAAAGACCGTTCGAGCAGTGTGTCTAAGAGGCGGTGGAACAAACAACACACCTCTCACTACGCTCGAGCGCTAAAGTTGTCGCTTCAGTGGTAAAAGAAACCTCCCAAATATCTCAAAGCAAAGATTGAAATACTAGAAGACCAACTTCTTCACTTGTGCTCGAGTTCAAGCTCCTTTGCTCGAGCAGTCCATGTAGATTGACAAGATAACACTACAACAAAATGCACCTTTGGCGACTAAAAAAATATAGTGGCCAAAAGTTGTGGAATTGGCGACTAGAAAATTTTTTTTAGTCGAAAAAAGTAAAATATTTAGTTACTAATTTTTTTAGTCGGGGTTTATTGGTTATTGGCGACCAAAAAAAAATTAGTGGCTAAAAATGCCAGAATTGGCAACAAAAAAATTTTAGTCGCCGTATATTGAGTTTTTGCTATTAAAACCGTTAGTCGCCGAATGGAAAATAAAAAATAATTTTTTTACATTTGGCAACCAAAAATTTGGTAGCCAAAAGTATATTTTCAGTGACAAAAAAAAAATTTAGTCATCGTATATTGAGTTTTGGCTACTAAAATTATTTAGTAGCCGAATGAAAAATAAAAAATTATTTTTTACCTTTGGCGACCAAAATTTTGGTAGCCAAAAGTTTTTTTTAACAAAAAAGAATTTTAGTTGCCGTGTATTGAGTTTTGACTACTAAAACTTTAGTCACCGAATGAAAAATAAAAAAATTATTTTTTACATTTGGCGACTAAACTTTTGGTAGCCAAAAGTTTATTTTCAACGAAGAAAAAGAATTTTAGTCACCAAAGAAATAAAATTTTTAGAGGGAGACATTTCAAATATTTTGGAGGGATTTATAAAATACTTTTAGCTACTAAAAAATTTTAGTCGCCGATAACTATTTTATATATCTCACGAGTCACGCCTTCACTCTTCTCTCTCATCCTCTCTTTCTCTACCCAATCCAGACCAAACCCACCTTTTCTCTCCCAAATTTTCTCTGCTAAACACCTCATTTCAAATCACATCTTTGAATCTATCTGCTTCTACGATCTTCTGTGTTCACATCTACACATACATACATCCACATTGAGAAGCTAATTTACCATCAAAATTCTCAAGTATGAGAACCAAAGGAAGCAACCAAAACAGGTTCATGCGATTCACACAGATCTGTAAGTGAGCCACACAGATTGCAGATCCACACCCCATCCCTGTCTAAAACATTTCACGCCGCCGCCTCCTCCTCCTCCGCCGATCTTCGCAGATCCACCGCCACCGCCGCGAGATCCAGAGGCTTCATCACTGAAAAGAACTCTGCACCATTGATGCTCCGTCTCGCGTATGCTCTCTCTCTCTCTCTCTCTCTCTCTCTATATATATATATATTTGTATATGTATATGTATATAAGTATATCTGTGTATCTTTACTACCTGATCATGCTGGCACTTGACTTGAGTACAATATGTATTTTAGCATATTACTGCGTCAGTACATGAAGTTCAACTGCCTATGATATAAGCTGTTTGATCTCATGGATCAAAATCTTGCTATAGCAAGGTGTACATTACATAGCATATTGATTAGTTACTGCTTTAGTTGACCAGTGAATGATTTGTTCCTCTGTTTCCAGTGAACGATTTCCTTTCTAAATTTTGAATAATTTTTAGTGTAAATCTGAACACCCATTGTTAAAAGTTCTTTTTATTCCGTCATTCGGCTTTGTGGTGCTTCTGATAAATAAGAATATTTCACTGGTTTTGTTTGGCATTTGCTAAATTGGCTAAATTAGCTAATAAAAACAAAATAGATTAATTTAGTTGATAAGATAAAATATCACAAATAAATCATAATCATTTTACCTTTTTTTTCACAACCATAAAATGAACCATAAAAAAAAAAAAGAATTCAAAATTGATTCTAAATAAAATTTTTTAAGTCATGTTAAAATAGCCAAAAAATCAGACAAAAAAAATTTATCCCAAATGAATGTGTGTATGTGGGAATGAGGGGTTCTTATGAGTAATAGAGTATAAGTGTGAGTGAGTGAACCAAATTCTTTATTTGTAATTTTTTACAAATCAATATGATAAGTTTTATCAGTGATTAATTTAATACTGAATATGTATAATTTTATTTAATTTATCAACAGACACACACAATTACAACTTATATGTGGATCAATGAATTAAAAATAATATTATTAAACTAGATAAATATTCTTATTTTTTTTTAAGTAATAAAAAAAAAAAAAAAGTGAGAACAGTGTGTGTGGACATGAGGGAGAGTCAGTACTACGAATGTATAGTTTTTTTCTAGTGGTGACCAGCAGACATGATGCTAGATTTTGACTAACAACCAAACAAGACAACATATAAATTATTAAGAATAAAAATTTGTGGGAAACATGACTTTCTGAAGTCTATAACAACTTAACTAATCCAAAGTAAAAATAAGAATTAAATGACCTACAACCAAACAAGGAGCCCTAAGAGGAAATTAAATAAAACACCCCATATTCTAAAAACTAATTCATTTTGAACAATTGTATTGAATAGCCTCATTTATTTTAATACTTTTAAAAATCAAATCATTTTTATTTACCTCTTCATTCATTTGTAGGTGACAATAATGGACAAGAGTTGGATAATTAAATGTTTTATATCTCTTCTTTATAATCAAATCTTATATCTGTTCATCATAATTAAAGGTCTTACGGTGTGTTTGATTGGACAGACTGGATAAGGGAGGATTAGAATCCATCGGACTTGAATCCTGAGACTGTGAATCCCCCGGACTATTTGGTTGGATTGGATATGTATCATGTGTTTGTTTTTTTCATGGGATTAGATGTCTGGAATGAACTATTTTAGTGAATCCCGTGTTTGGTTGGACAGACTGGATAGGATAAATGACACTACAAGAAAATGCACCTACGGCGACCAAATTGGCGACTAAAAAAATTTTTAGTCGCTGAATGTATACGTTTTGGCGACTAAAATGCTATTAGTAGCCAAAAGTAAAACTTTTTGGCGACTAAAAAAATTTAGTAGCCAAAAGTATAGGTTTTGGCGACTAAAAATCAGTTTAGTCGCCAATTATCGACTTTTGGCTACTAAAATATTTAGTAGCCGAATGAAAAATAAAAAAATGATTTTTTTCTCTTTGGCGACCAAACTTTGGTCGCCAAAAATGTCCTTTCAGCGACAAAAAAAAATTTTAGTCGCTGTAGGTGTACATTTAGCTACTAAAACCTTTAGTCGGCAAATGTCAAATAAAAAATTAATTTTTACCTTTTGGCGACTAAAATTTTAGTCTCCAAAAGTTGATTTTCAGCGACGAAAAATAATGTTAGTCGCCATTTGTGTACATTTGGCTACTAAAATCTTTGGTCGGTAAATGTAAAATAAAAAATTAATTTTTACCTTTTGGCGACTAAAATTTTAGTTGCCAAAAGTTAATTTTCAGCGACGAAAATAATGTTAGTCGCCGTTGGTGTATATTTGGCTACTAAAAACCTTTGGTCGGCAAATGTAAAATAAAAAATTAATTTTTATCTTTTGGCGACGAAAATTTTGGTCGCTAAAGGTTGTAATTTTTGTTTTAGAGGGAAACAATTAAGTTTTGGCGCCCGATCTATTTACACTGTTCTGTCTCTCACACACACAGACCATCGCTGCTCTCCCTCACCATCCCTACTCACCATCCCTGCTAACAGTTACCATCGAACTTCCACCACCGACCATCGCGGCTCTCGCTACCGCCGCTGACCATCGCTGCTCTCGCCACCGTCGCTCACCATTGCGGCCCCCCTCCCGGCCACATTCAGGTTTCTCTCTCTCTCTCTTCCTGTATTTTCCCATTTCACCATCTCGGATCTAGGGTTTTAATTTATTTTTGATGCTGTAGGATTTTGATAATATCATTTTAGGGTTTTACTCTTTTTCTACATTTTAAGCACATATGAGGTCCAAGTTGTGTTTAATTCTGATTTTAATTCTAATTTTTCTTTTGCAATACCCATCATTCTGATTTGTAATTCTCATCTTGCCAATAGAAGTTGTATTAATCATCATTTCAAGTCGCTATTAAAATATATTGCTTCAATTTTTTTGCTTGAGATCTACCAATCTCTATTATGACCCTTTTACTGCCAATAACCATCCTGCTTTTCATGGAATTGCTTTATCGGTTATTTAATAACTAGTTTATGGGTAGTGGGTCTTATTATTGTTATTTCAATAGCATGGTGCATACAGTACTCTAGTGGTGAAAACTATTATTCCTTCTAATCAAATCACACCTTAAAAAAACAAATGTGAAATATTGTGAAAATTTTGAAAGATGGATTTTTCTTAATGTATTAACATGCTTCTGTTTGTGTATGTGCCAGGAAATTACCTCGATTTTTATGATGCTATAAAACTTGCTTATCTAGACATCAAAATAATATCAAACTGTGATGGGTCTAACCAACAATTGGATCACCCTGCTGATTTTTATGATTATCATGTGAGATTTGAACTATGATGGGTCTAATTAACAATAATATCAAACTGTGATGGGTCTAATCAACAGTTTGGCTACATGGCAAGAATTCTTGTCTTATTTTTTGTTTGTTGGTTAGATTTACAGTGATTCAAATAGTGTGTTTTGTTTGGCTCATAAATTTGATCATACATCTCGTAGTGGTCCAAAGGTATGTTAATCTTCCTTTTATTTGTTAATGAAACTGGTTTTGAAAATATATTTGAAAAAAGAAAAAAAGAAGGCTTTGGGGAATGCTTGTGAATAGTCTTTCCATTAATTGATTTTCAGGCTTTTGTAAGTGAGTATGCTGTGACTGGAAAAGATGCTGGTACAGGAAGCCTTTTAGCAGCACTGGCTGAGGCTGGTTTCCTTATTGGAGTAGAAAGGAACAGGTAAATTGTACTCTTCCAAGACTTTGGCTTCTTCACTATTTGTCGATGTGCATCCTTTTGGCTTAACTGTGATGACTTGCGCTTATTCTTTCCTTTTCATGGTCAAGTAAATTGCTTCACTGGTCTGGAAAATGAAGTGGAACCTAGTTGTTATATTTTTTTTTTCATTTTTTGTAAATGACACGCACACACACACGCACACACACATGTATTTGTGTATACATATATATATTTAGTCATCATAGCTCCTCTCATTTTTTTGTCTCAATTTCATGATATATTGCTTTGATTTCTAAGGATTTGAATTTGATCCTTCAAATGCAGCGATATTGTTGAAATGTCAAGCTATGCACCTCTATTTGTGAATACCAATGACAGAAGGTATGTTTTCATTCTTTTTCTCTAAAACCTTTTAACTGTTATGTAATCTCATGGTGTTGTTTTGTAATAACTATCCTCATATGGTAGTGTGGCTTTCTTAAAGGTGGAACCAGGATGCAATTGTTTTTAACTCCTTCCACCAATAAAGAGTTGTTGTTTATAGTACTGTAGGATATGGTTTTTTTCTTTGTATAATGCATTCTTGTGCACTTGAAAATGCTTGCACTTGAAAATGTTTTCAGCTTCCTGCAGAGGGTAGCTGATTCTCTAGTATCTCTTCTCAAAAGTGGAGCTGATAGAGAACTAGAGATAATTGAGCAGGTCTAAGCTGGAATGATCTTGAGAAGTTTTTTAATTGTCAATTCTAGTCTTTTATATCTATCTGGAAATTATTTTGATACTAAAAATGTGGGATTTGTGACAGATTTTTACATCATGGTCGTATATCATGATGTATTTGCAGAAATATCTTGTATGGGATGTTGTCCATGTTCTCAGGTGTGTTTCAATTCTCATTGTTTGGTGGACAAAATGTAAAACATATGTGGATTATTACAAACAAGACCTAAGAATGTTCTAGATATTATTTAGAAGTTAAGAATTGTAGGTCAGAGCAAGAAAATAACCTTAAATCATTTCAATATTGAACACCAATATGATAATGAGAAACAAGTTGATGGTCTTTAAGTTGTTGCATTGACTGAAGAGATCAGTAAAAAGTGTAATCATTTTAAACACCTCAAAAATGGTCCAACAGGGTGCTCCCAAAGTTTATTTATTTATTTTTAATGAAATTTTTGTTTTAAGTACTCATAACCAAGATGGGTCCCTCCCTGCTCCAAATTTATCTTTGGTATTTTTATGAGATTTCTCCCTGTCAGCATTGGCATGGCAGATTCTTTTCAACTCTATACTTGTTCTCAATGGTGGCTGACTGTGATGCATGTTTCGCCGCTTTCATAAACTTGTATGATGTATCCACCTAAGTTTACTATAGCAAGTCCAGAACAAGTGCTGAATGATGCCTCTGTCATGGAACCTTTCTCAAAATTATCACTTCCTTTACTGTTTTAATTGGGCGTTTGAAAACCCAATAGGGTAGTTTGATGTTCTCATGAAGAAAAAATATAGTTATGCATTTAATTATGGCCTATGAAGCACGAACACCTTTCTGGAGGTCACATATGATCAAACTACATGATCTTTAAGATACTGTATTTCAATCCAATAGAAAGAGATGGGCCATCCTTTAGTTCATGTCCTGGAAACTTAAGCAATATAGTGGCCCATTTTTATAACAAAATTGTCCTATTAAAATTTCATAACCTGTTGGTGAATTAAGAAAATAGTTGTTCCTTATAAATCAAAACATTAGATGGTACATCGGTACCAGTCAATTAGTCAAATATCTTCTGGAGTTTCTCTTGGGTGACTCTGTCATATCCTTATGATCACAGCATGATTTTTCTCTTGGGTAACTACTTTGCTTGGATTTTTCTGTTAAGTTTACTTCTAGTCAAATTTTAAGTGATTTCTAGTCAAATTAAGTGATGTTGAATCCGTAATCTGTTAGTTCTCTAACCCAATTTTGTAAACAAAGACTCAAGCAATCTTAATTTTCACACGTTTCAACAAATGCCAAAGGGTTGTTCATTTGAAATGATTCTTACTTCATAACAGCAGTAATTTGTTTCGTCTCCATCCCTGTGGTAATTGCATCTCATGAGCAGGACGGCACTTTTTTTTCGAAACTAATTAAAAAATATATGCAACTTTAATTTGTTCTTGGTTGGTCCTCATGCATATTTTTCCTCTCTGCCTTTGGCAGATTTGCTGTGTTTGGCCCTCGTTACTTGTAACTAATGCTCAATTGTTAATTCTGTATATATATGTATGTGTGTGTGATTGATGATATGGTGAATGATGAAACAGGATAGCTATATAGCTGAGAGATGGCAGATTACAGCAGAAGTTGTGAAGAGTATATTGCTACCCAAGAACAGGAGGTACTATTTTTTTTGGTATTTATATATACATATAGATATATAATGGTACATGTATCATTCATGTTCAATCTTCATCTATCCTCTTATTCTTGTCATTCTCTATGAAGAAATCATCCAATGTGGTTGGGACACTATCACAAGAGCTTAACACGTAATTCTCTACCGAACTTAATATTTTTATTCTCTTGTCTCAAAATATTTATAATTACTAAATTATATCTTAAAAATTTTATATTTTGATATTCTCGTATAATTCCACTATTGCAAGTGTTTTAAAACAAGGAATAAGGAAAATTAGAAATACAAACAAAAACATAAAGAAACTTCAAAAAAATAAAAATAGGGTCACTTTTTGAAAAAATAAAATGTTAGCAGTCTCATATCTATTTTGTTTTGATTGATAGAAAAAATGTGATTCATGATTTTATATTAACTAATTAAGAAACAATAAGAAATATATTGTAATTAGTGAAGAGGACAATGTTCCATATCAACATTGCACCAAATATTTTTTACTTGATGGAAGATCAAACTGTCCTGATTGCAGACTCACCACAAGGGTGAGCTGTCCACTGTACAATTGGCAAACATGTGTAATCAAAACTAGTTTTAATTTTGAAGATTTAAGGTGCCAGATTTTGTATTTATTTGGGTTTATTTTGTTTCTTTATTGTTTTGTTCACTTCCTAAATATGTTCTTCCTAACTTGTTTTGCATCTAATACTACATTCTAAACTCTATTTTCTATATGTTTTTTCTTTGACATTTCAATGCCCTCTCTGTTACATTCAAAATGAGGAACATTATATGATGTGTGCTTGTATGTCTGTCCAAATTTTGAGATTGGATTAGGCCTGATCAAGTTTGAGCCTAGTTGTTGTACGATACTGCTTTGACTTGGTAATTAAATGTATTTTGACTAATAAATCAACAATTTCATTGTTATTGTGTGCTGGTTGCTGGATCATGAACGCGCCTTCTTTGATTCTGCAGATTGGGCCTTATGCAAGGTATTTATTTACCTCACATGTATATGACTAGATGAAAATATGGGTCTTTTATTTAACTAAAAGAAAATATATATATATATATAAGTTTAGGAGGTTAATTATTTAACTTCTTCAGGCTTCATATTATGTCAGGCATCCTACTATACGGGATATTGTAATTTTGAATACAGGGATTGTTAATTTCAAGTTATGCAGATTTTGATGCTGCTATTGAAGACCTATCTGCATGTGCAAAGCTTGATAAGGATAACAAATCAGCGTACACATATTTGGTAATTCTATGGTTCCTAAAATTTATTGATCTAGGGTCTAGTACAATCAGGTTGAGAAAGTTCAGGCACTTTTCCGTGTAAAAAATATTGATGGAGCAGGTTTTGACTTTTACAGGGTTTGGCATTATCTTCAATTGGTGAATACAGGAGGGCTGAGAAGGCACATATGAAATCAATTCAACTTGATCCAAGTTTCCTTGAGTCATGGGCTCATTTAACATAGGTATTCATAAGTAAATACTCAGTGTAATTGACTTACAATATTCACATTGTGTGATTAATGTGTCCTGTTGTGTGGTAATAATGAAAAGGTGAAATTGATAATACTCTTATTTTGGTGCTAACTGACCAACTCAACTCAAGCAGCCATGACTTGTGACAACTGACCAAATATGACCAAATATGACTTGTGACAACTGACGGAATATTATTCGGACCTATAGGTTGAGATTTCGAGCCGAAAGCGCCCAAAACTTAGTCGAAAAAGGGAGTTTTGGGGGCGAAAATTCAAAACAGCTCTCGAACCTCCGTTTTGCCGACACGAGCAGCTTCCCCATGCCAAATAGGACTTGTGACAACTGACGGAATGTTATTCGGACCTATAGGTTGGGATTTAGAGCCGAATACGCCCAAAACTTAATCGAAAAAGGGCGTTTCGGGGGTGAAAATTCAAAACAGCCTCCGAACCTCCGTTTTGCTTACACGGGCAGCTTCCCCATGCCAAATATGGCCTGTGACAACTGACGGAATGTTATTCGGACCTATAGGTTGGGATTTAGAGCCGAATACGCCCAAAACTTAATCGAAAAAGGGCGTTTCGGCGGTGAAAATTCAAAACAGCCTCCGAACCTCCGTTTTGCCGACACGGGCAGCTTCCCCATGCCAAATATGACCTGTGACAACTGACGGAATGTTATTCGGACCTATAGGTTGGGATTTAGAGCCGAATACGCCCAAAACTTAGTCAAAAAGGGCGTTTCGGGGGCGAAAATTCAAAACAGTCCCCGAACCTCCATTTTGCCGACACGGGCAGCTTCCCCATGCCAAATATGACATGTGACAACTGACGGAATGTTATTCGGACTATAGGTTGGGATTTAGAGCCGAATACGCCCAAAACTTAGTCAAAAAGGGCGTTTCAGGGGCGAAAATTCAAAACAGTCCCCAAACCTCCATTTTGCCGACACGGGCAGCTTCCCCATGCCAAATATGACCTGTGACAACTGACGGAATGTTATTCGGACCTATAGGTTGGGATTTAGAGCCGAATACGCCCAAAACTTAATCGAAAAAGGGCGTTTCGGGGGCGAAAATTCAAAACAGCCCCCGAACCTTCGTTTTGCCGACACGGGCAGCTTCCCCATGCCAAATATGACCTGTGACAACTGACGGAATGTTATTCGGACTATAGGTTGGGATTTAGAGCCGAATACGCCCAAAACTTAGTCGAAAAAGGGCGTTTCAGGGGCGAAAATTCAAAACAGCCCCCAAACCTCTATTTTGCCGACACGGGCAGCTTCCCCATGCCAAATATGACCTGTAACAACTGACGGAATGTTATTCAGACCTATAGGTTGGGATTTAGAGCCGAATACGCCCAAACCTTAGTCGAAAAAGGGCGTTTCGAGGGCGAAAATTCAAAACAGCTCCCGAACATCCGTTTGTTGTAAATAAATATTATCAAGCCTTACATAACACTCAAATGTTGTTTACTATAAACAGTGTGTAATAGTTTGAATACTAGTACTGGTGTAATGTGTTCATGATTTTCAAGAGTAGAAAAAAAAAAATTTTAAAAAAGAAATTTCTTTCAAGATTAGAATAAATATTGCATGATACACACACACACACACATATATATACTTTCTTTAATTTTGAAAAAGACATTTCTCGATTATTTTTCTTAAATGCATGTTAGAACATGTTTCCTATTACAGAGTAAATTCATATTTTGTAACAAATTCTAATGTTTTGTTTGTTGTTGTTTTTTTTTTTTTTGTAGATGACTTCGTTGTGTCGGCTTGTGGATAATCCATATTGGTGTATGGAGAAGAATTTTTCCTTTTGTATAGAACTAATATAATACTTTTGTCGTCATCGCCTTTTGGATAGTTACTATTACTGAATATGATGGTTGGAATAATCAATACAGATTATGATGGTAATTTGTACCATGCCAAATGGTCATTTCACATGGTATATTAAATGTAATTTTTGTATATGGAGGGCTTTACTTTTTGTATGATTGTATATGTTGTATGGAATTATTATTTTAGTTTGGACAATAATTCGTTTGTATGTACTTGGACAGTTAAAGTAATTTATTTTTTGTATACGGATGCAGATTGTGGAATGATTGATAATTTATGTATCATTTTATTTGTATACGTATTACAGGTTGAATGGAATACAGACAGGTTATGGACACATTATAATATTAACAATAAAACATAATATCATGTTTTTGCCGACTAAACGTTTTGTAGCCAATAAAAAGGAAAAAAAAAAAAAAAAAAACCAAACATTGGCTACTAAAAGTTTTGTAGCCAAAAGAAAATCAAACATTTGGCTACTAAATTTTTTGTAGGCAAAAGAAAAATAACCATTTGGCTACTAAATGTTTTGTAGCCAAAAGAAAATCAAACCTTTGGCTACTAAAAGTTTTGTAGCCAAAAGAAAATTAAACATTTGGCGACCAAAATATTTTGTAGCTAAAAACCAAAGTTTCAGAATAAATATGACTTTTGGCGACTAAAAATTTAGTAGCCAAAAATATTGTAGTTTAGGCGACTAAATTTTTAGTAGCAAAAAATGTTGAAGTTTAGGCGACTAAATTTTTAGTAGCCAAAAGAAATAGTATTTGGCGACTAAAATTTTAGTAGCCAAAAAAGATTGACTTTAGGCGACTAAAATTTTAGTAGCCAAAGCACTAGTATTTACTTTTGGCAACTAAAAAAATTTATTAGTTAAAAATTTTTCGGCCACTAAATAATTGGCTTTTGGCGACTAAAAAATTAGTCGGCAAAAGTGTATTTATTTAATTAATTTTCAAACCTATTGGCGACTAAATATTTAGTCGCCAAATGTATACATTTAGCGACTAAATTCGGTTTAGTCGGCAATTATATTTCCCGACTACTCTTTGGCTACTAATTTTCCGACCAAAAAATTTAGTCGCTAAAGAGTATTGGCGACTAAAATATGACTTTTGGCGACTAAAAATTTAGTCGCCAAAAGTGAAAATTCTTGTAGTGTGAACAAAAGACTATTTTACCCTTTTTCAATTGTTTACTAAGTAATAGTAATATTAAACCTATCTTTAATATTTTAATTATTTTTAGCTAGATTAAATAAAAATTTATTTTATTTTATTTTTTACACAATTAAATAAATTTATTTATTAAAAATAAAATAAATAAAATAAATAAAATATCATTAAAAATATATGTTATTTTTTTAATTAAAATTTTAAATAAATCTGTTTTTAAAAATAATAATAATAACAAATGAAATTAGATAAAACATCTATTAAATTTAAATAATGAAATTAAATAAAATATAAACAAAATTTTGAAATAAAACATCAATAAAATATCTATAAAAATTATTTAAAAAAAATTAAATAAATAAAATATCAATAAAAAGTAAAATAAAATTATTTTATTTTTAAATTGAGACATTTAAATTTTATTGAATTTTATTAAATATAATACATAATTAAATAGTAGAGGATCAAAATGGCCATTTTACCACCTTATCCCAACAGTGGATAGTCCCCAAAAAATTGTCCCATACCCCCCTTAGGATACAATAGTCCCTCATATGGGGGATAAGGAGTCCAGCCGGACTCCATGCCCAGCGGACTAAAAAAAAAACAAACGGTGGATTGTATACTTCTCCCGGATTACAATCCGCACAGTAAATAGTCTCCCCTCTTATCCCTCCAATCAAACACACCCTTATTGTATATGACATTTTGATTGGCTCTAGTTGCTAGGGATGGGATGCAAGAGGAGGACTGGTTGGCTGTAGTTGTTGTCCACAGCGATGCATGGTTACTTGCCGTGGCCTTCTATTTTGGTGCTAGATTTGGTTTTGATAAAGCGGACAGGTGTTCTTTCTTCCCTCTATTATCCTGAGGTGCATTTGGAATTATAAGTTTCTAGTTTGCTAGAATATTGAAATGTGTTGTAATCCATCATATCATTATATGAAAAAGTAAGCCTAAATGAAAAGGCATGTGAGTTTGTGAAAATTATTAATAAAATTTAGATTAATTTTTGTAAAACATTTGAAGTACTTTTAACTCTACTATATGATATCCTTTTGACAGCCACATGTAATGGAAAACTAGGTGCAATTTGGTTCACTTGTTCATCTAAAAAAGAAAAAAATTAGATATGCTCTGGCCATGAGTGTCTTAGTGCCTTGTAATGAATTAAGTTGCTCATCCCTCTATGCTCCTCAGGCTTGATGGTTCAAGCATATCGGAGATATCTGAGGTTCACATGTTGACATATAGCTCTACTTTGTTTGGTTTAGTGCAAGACATTAAATTTGTAATTTCTTGTAGTGCATTACGATACCAATTAGGGCTTTGGGCAAAGCCAGAGACTTCTATGTTCGAACCATTACGGACTGTGCCCAAAGGGTTAGCTATGGCGGCACGATGGACATTCAATCGGAACCGATTCTTTTCTCTCTGCCTTTTTTCCTTTTTCCCTTTTCTCAATTTATTATTATTTTTTTTAAAAATCTCAGAATTTTAACATTTCAAATTCTCCATTACTTTTTTAAAAATCTCAGAATTGAATAAATCTCTTTTTCTTTACCTGTTTGTTTGTTTGTTTGTTTTATGTCTATGAAATCTCCCAAGTGAAATGGGATTTTTTTTGAAGGAAAATGCTTAATTTTTTTTTTTTTTTTTTTGTGTCTTCAATTAATTTTGTTGCTGTTTTTTATTTATTTGTTTGTTTTTATATTCGTGCTAATCTATAAAATCAATTAGCTACTTCACTAATTTCCCCTCATTTAGTCTTACTATATTAGTTATAATAAATATTGTGCAATTAACACACAAACTGTTTAATCATTTTTCATTACTTACCTCACTGGTTTTTGTTACAGATTGATGATGTTGGCATGGATACAGTAATGTTTTTGGGCCAGATTGATGATGTTTGCATGGACGCAATTTACATTATATTTTTGTTTATCGAAAACATGTACACCTGATATGTTTTGTTATTGAGATTTTTTTTTTAATTTGGATTTTAATTGTTGATTTGGATAATATATGTATTTGTTGGATTATACTATGTTTATGGATTCTTATTTTCTCTGATATGCACGGTTAATAGTTAAGTTTTGTATATGGTTGAAGATTGAATGTTACAGGTTGTAGAAAAATATTTTTATTGAATAGTTGAGAATTGAATGGATGAATAATTTTGTATACGCATAGGTTACAGGTGGCGCAAAAAATATTACAAAACAAATTATAAAAACTAAATGAGACCTTTTGGCGACTAAACAAATATCATAAGTTGGCTTTTGGCTACTAAAATTTTAGTCGCCAATTGTCAAAAGTGAACCTATTGGCTACTAAACTTTTAGTTGCCAATTGTAAAAAAGAAACTTTTTGCTACTAAATTTTTAGTCTCCAATTCTCAAAAAGTGATACTTTTGGCTACCAAATAATTAGTCGCCAAACATTCATGCTCAATTGGTTACTAAAAAAATTAGTAGCTAAAAGTAAAAAATATATATATTTAATTATTTTTAAAAAATATATGGCGACTAAAGTTTTAGTCGCCAATAGGTCACTTTTGGCTACCAAAAAAATTTTAGTCGCTGATTATCTTTCCCGACGAACTATTGGTGACCAAATTGGCGACCAAATATATTAGTCGCCAAAAGTAATTGGCGACTAAAACAAGGCTTTTGGCGACTAAAATTTTAGTCACCAAAAGTGAAATTTCTTGTAGTGTAAACAAGGATCCAATACATAGGACACAAACCAACCAAAACAATAATACAACCTAAATGTGTTTATTCGCGAAATTGACAAAACAAGGAAGCTAACACCTAACTCAAAATCCATTCAATGCAGTACAAGTTAGTTTGCAGCACCACCATCATATTCATCAACCCAACCTAATATTGGAGCAAATTTAAAATGAACCATGAGATTACATTAAAGCATCAGCAAAGATAAAATAAGCATATACGTGTACGTATGATCCTTTAGATATTACATCAGACAACCTATGTATCAAAACCTGATAAGATGTATGAGCGAAAAGGAGAGGTTTCATTAAAGCATTAAGGATGCTACACATAACCCAGTGTTAATACCTAAAAAGGAAAGTAAGAATTTTCCAAGTGTCAAAGACTACATTAGATAGAATAAGACGATAAATGAACGCAATTAAAAGAAAGTTGGAAAAGCTGCCATCCATATTGGAAGCTTTCATTGTTCAACACAAAAAATCTAAAAAAGTAACCATCAACCACTTAGTTCAAACAAAAACGATTTAAGAATACAAAAATGATTAGTTCAAACAAAAGGGAGAAACCATCAACCACTTAAAATTTGGAAATTTTACTTGGAAGTCCCATCCCAGAAAAGTATGTCCCAAAAAATCTCAAGAATTTTCTTGTAAACTATTAAGTCTCATTGAATTTGAAAAGGTAGCTTGAGGTCCTTTCATTATATTTTTTGGAGATTCCAAATGTGAATATGTTTCATTTGTGCACTATTGTCTTATTAAATTTTTGTCAAATATGTCATTATTAGAATGTGACATTATTCTAATGTATACACTATCATCTTATTAAATTTTTTTTTTTTCCAAATGTGTCATTCTTCTTTAATGTGACAATGAGATATTTGTGCACTATTTTCTTATTAAACTTTTTTTCCAAATATATCATTCTTAATGTAACAATGTGATATTATTCTATGTGTAAACTATTTTCTTATTAAATTTTTGTAAATTGTGTCATTGTGACAACGAGACATTTGTGCATTATTGTCTTATTAAACTTTTGTCAAATGTATCATTTTTAAAATGTGACATTGGGACATCATTCTAATGTATTATTAAACTTTTTTTCCTTTTGTGTGTGTGTGTGTGTGTGTGTGTGAAGTGTGTCATTCTTTTCAAAATGTGACAATGATATATTTGAGCATTATTGTCTTATCAAACTTTTGACAAATGTGTCGTTCTTAAAATGTGACAATGGGACATCATTATAATGTTTATTACGTTTCCAAATGTGGGTACATTTCATTTGAGATATTTTAATGTGAAATAGGACTTATAAACATATAAAAATATTTATGGGATAAAATGGTCCATAAGTTATGAAAATAAGATTTATTATATTAATGCACCCTTAAAATTTGCCCACATCTCAAAGGGCACTTCACCAGCATTAAATCCCAATGTTTCTCGTGTTTTTCAATTTAAACTTCAGAGTTTTAATTTTAACAATTAAAACCCTGATGTTGCTTTCATGTCACAATATAACCCTCCGTCTATCTCTGTTTGATGAAGTAACAGATATATGTCCATAAGTGGAACAAACTCTAACAAAGCATTAACAAAAGTAGGAATATGATTCTCATCAAAATCATTAAAGTGAGCTAAACATGCTTCAAGAGGATCAATGGAAGAAGGGAGCAAAAACTGGTCCTGCACAAGAGTGTTAATCAAGTTCACCTCATGAGTATCCTCAAAATCCCTATTTAAATTCGAAATATAAAAAATATTTAATTCCACAGTCGTATTACCAAAAGATAATTTCATAACACCACTTCTACAATTAATCAAAGTATTAGAAGTTGCAAGAAATAGGCAACCTAAAATGACTGGAATTTGAGTGCTTGCAAGTGCTACAGGTTGTGTGTCTAAGATTATAAAATCAATAGGAAAATAAAATTTGTCAATTTGGACCAACACATCCTATACTATACCCCTCAACTTTCTCATAGAATGGTCAACTAGCTGAAGTGTTATTGAAGTTGGTTTAAGCTCACTTAGACCTAATTGTTCATAAACCAAGCAAGGCAAAAGATTCACATTAGCCCCAAGGTTGAGCAGTGCTCACTTTATCCAATGATTCCTAATCACACATGAAATTGTGGGACATCCCGGATCATTATATTTTAATGGAGAATTTTGCTAGATAATATCACTCACTTGTTCTGTCAAAAAGGCTTTCTTCTGTACATTAAGCTTTCACTTGACTGTAATTTAGCATATCACGAGATTTGTTTATATTGCATCTAACAAAGGTATGTTGACTTTGACTTGTTTGAAGATTTCAAAAATTTCTGAATTCTGGTTTGTAGAAATCCCATTTTTTGATCGCCCGTAAGACTCAGACGCTTTGTCCTGTGCACTCGATGATGAAAGTTACATTGTGTGTGATTCGAATGCTCAATGAAGGACTCCAAGGTTGAGCTTTGAAACAGTCCCAACACCTTCCTATTTACCTTGTTTATACTTTAGAGGTCCCTTTTTGAACATTGTGCCACCCTACACTGAGCTTGAAACAGAGAAACAGGGTAGCACATTGGGGCCCGACTATGCCTCATTGGGAGCCGACCGTGGCCATTTGGGGCTGGCCCTGCCTTGGTGGGGATAAACACTGTTCTGGGCAGGAGCCTGCCAGCTGTCTATTTGTGAAGATATTTTCAACCTATTTTGCTCAAATTCTATAAATACGAGGTTATATCTCTGTTTTGAGGGTTGAACAATTTCCAAAAAGCATATACACTTACTTGAGAGCTCCTTCTTCTTGTGCAAGCCATCTTTGAGTAAGCTTGCCATCTTTGAGTCATAGCTATACACCATACACACCCTCAAACCTTAACCTTGAAGCCTTGGTTGAGCCTTGAGAATCACAATTCAAGCTTGAGAGTGTGTTTGGACCAAGTTTGATTCACACAACAAAAGCTTGTCCTCTTTAAGAGGTATAAGCTTACCATCTTTTCTCTTGCTTTCATTTCTGCCTCTTACTATCAATTTCTTGTGTCTTTGTATTGTTTTGGATCCATTTCAAGTGTTGGAGCTTGGATTTGAATAGCTACCAAAGGTAGAAAGGTTTAATACCCTTTCTTGCACCATACTTCATAGCTCACACCCTTGTCCTTACACTGTTTTTTTAGTCTTCAAACTGATTTTCAGAGTTCAAATTAGGCTAAAAAACATGGTTTGAGGTCTCAAAAATTGAGGGGCTAGCCACCTCTCCTTGCTCTTGTTCACTAGCCTTGTGATTCCTTGCTATTTCCTATCTTTTTCATACTCTTTAGTCACTGGTTTTTACATATTAGGGGCTGTTTAGACTTGTTTTAATTCATTTAATTGGTTTATGATTTGAATACTTTGCCTATCATGTTATAAATCCTCATGGCTTTACTTGTTTAGGCTTTAGACATCAAGCCATTTGAGTTAATAGCTTTTCTTCGCTTGGTTTTCATATTAAGAGTCTCATTCTTAAACTCAATCTCGGGCAATCATGTCTGCAACCTCTCTTTTTTCTTCTTTCCTTCTATTTGAGAGTTGTCTCAAAAGATTGATGGTAATTCAAAGCATGGAAAAGAGACCTATGCTCGATGTCTTAACCTTTACGGGAATTCATCGTCAAGGCATAGTCCTTCTTTCATGCCTCAGATCACTTCTCTTTTGACATTTCTTCTTATGTAGGGGACTTAACTATCACTTTGGACAAATTGATTAAAAAATGGAAAGGACTAATAAAACGGCCTTAAGACCAATGAAACCAACGTAAAGAAAATGAGTAAGATTGCTTGTTGAGCCCATAGTGTCAAAAGTCGTCTCGCACCAATTCATGATGTGTTGATGAAACTTGAAGCGCCTCTACCTCCCTCTTTGAGCTCACTTCATGATAGGAGGGATGAGTGGTTGTTGTTCATTGCATTTATTGATTTTTGTCCAATTGTCTCCGAAATAATCAAGCAATTAACTTGCTTATTGTTGGTTTTGGAACCAACTTCGTTCTTCTCTTGAGCCTCTCCATGACAGAGAAGAGCAGAAGGGACAAACAGAGTTCAGAACAAACTCTTTCTACACTATTTTTACCTTAGAGCGTAAAAGCAAACTTTTGCATGAAATTAGGGCATGAACGACCTTGTTTGGGCCCAACCGGGCCTCATTGGGGGCCGGCCAGGCTCCAATGTTTGGTAAATAGTGTGTTTTTGCAGAAACAGAGGGCAGTGGCTGAAGGTGAAACATGGCAGATTCCCAAGGAGGTAGACAGAGCTGCTTTTGAAAACAGTCACATGCATGCAATCCTTGTGCATCTTTGTTTATATCAATATTATAAATTAATGTTCCCATTATTGTTATATTAATTAATTAGCATTATAGTTAGCATTGTTGTAATTATTATTAATGTTTATTCGTAATTGTCATAGTTAATTAACTTAGCTAGGTAGTTTTATTATTCATCCTTGTTGTAATAACTTAGATAGCTAGTTAGTTATTTTAGTATTTTTTAGCTTAATTCCTTCATTTGGTTTTGTAATAGTTAGTTTATTTCGGATACTTGGACACTCATTCAGACCCTCTTACATGGGGGCAAATATGTAATAATGTGTAATGATGTGTATATCTTCCAACCCCACGTCTTTTCACTACTTCAAAAACAGATAAAGATCGTACTTTTTTTTGTGTGATGTATGTTATTTAATCATACCTTTTAAGTTTTATTAAAGTGTGATCTTTGGGAGTATGATTAAAAGGGGTCATTTTTAATCACACATTTTAAGTGTGTTTAATAACATTTAGATCACACCTTTTAAGTGTGACTAAAAATATTTAGATCACACCTTTTAACTGTGATTAATAACTAATAAAACCTGTAATAATAAACAGTAAGATCATAGATTTTAAGTGTGATTAATATCTAATAAAGCCTGTGATTAATAATCAAATAAGATCACACGTTATATGCATTTCTCATCACAGTTAATGCGTGTGATAAAAAAAGAGTTCGACATATTTGAAGAATAATCAATATTATTTTTGTACACAAATTTGAAGAATGTAATACACACTATATACTATATTTTGAATCACAACCATATATTGAATGGAATAACGTCATATATTCATAAATGAAAGTCAAATATATTCAAAAGTATATACAAAGGAATTAAATAAAAAGTTTTAAATTGTGCTTACGTATATTAAAAAATGAAAAAACTTAAAAAACTAAGTTCTTGAATTCTTTGACTATATTTTGCATCTCTCCAAGAAATTTCTGACTTGAAAAATAAAAACACAAATTAATTCAGAAACCGCTAGAAGCATATGAATAAACTTACTATTTTTGTAGAGACTGTTCTTGTCTTACAAAAGGCAAAGTCCGACTTATCACACCCCTTCAAATGTCTTAACATTAAATACCTCTAGCATGACATGAAGCATATAAAAACAAACTGTCACTTTATTCATAGAAATTGCAAGTTCAACAGAAATTTTACTATAACTAAGAAATTTTACTATAACCAACAACTTAGTTATAGTAAAATTTGGACTTAATTATTTAAGAAAATAATTGATCCATCCAAATGCAACCAAAAGATACTTATCCTGCATTTTTTTCATATAAACATCATACTTTTGTTTAGATCACCAATATGATGATTTTACAATTACAAACATGGAACACCTCACACTTTTCTTCAAACAGTTCCACTACCTAGTCACAAAAAAAAAAAAAAATACTATGTCCAAGAATGGGCCTACATTGTGTAAAATTAAAGACATATATTTGATTAGTTCATTGTATTATGTTTATTTGTTTTTAGTGTCTAAAGATGGTGTTTATTAAATTCACAATTTTAACATGAGTTCAACAAGTCTGGGAAAAATCCTAGGTCCACCCCTATCCGAAAGGAGCACCTAACATAATACTTGTATCTTCACTAAGTGGCCACAATTTTCGGATCTCAGTGAAAAATGATCTCATATGCAGTAATTCAATAGCCTTTACGTACACTCCATCATGAATATATAAAGAAAATTCTATCTCTGGATAGGCTAAGTGGTTTAACAAATTGGTGCCAAGACATGCTGAATTAAGAAAAATTGGTGCATAATTTTCATGATAAGTGGACATACCTTGTAGAGGCTTAAAACTTCTATTGTTAGCTTGGTAGCATCATACCATGCACGCTGATTAACCACTTTGAGTAATTTCTGTCCGCAGCAAAGGACGAACTAAGTGTTTCTTCCCAAGTGATGTATGCAAGAGTATTCTAGCAAAGCCAGGAACCACTTCCCTTGACAAGCTTACCCTAAGTAATATCACCCCCTTGATATCAACCTAGATAATGAATGACCAAAAACAGAAAAATAAGAACAAGAACCTTCCAAATACCCAAGAGGTCACATAGACACTTGCATAATATTATCTCATTTTGGCTATGAAGCAAGCAACTACAATTAATCAAAACCTAAAGAACAGTTAAGCATCGTCAAACCTATTAAATAAGCCAGGCTTGTCTAGTTAGTAAGGACATGTCATCTATCTGAAGATCACTCACAAACAATGTTTGTTAATCAATTGATTTGATCACCACAAGTGGGAGCAAAGAAGAAAAGTCATTTGTCAAGGAAATGGTCATTTGTTGGGGAAATGGATAGAGAAAAGATACCCCTTTTGTCATGAATATTATAAAGGGAACTGATTTTCAAGAAATTTCCTTTTAAGTAAAGGACTAAAAATAAAAATAAAATGGGGTCCTTTTCCCATAAGCGGACTGCAGGTTCGAATCATGTCCCGCCTAATCACAAAATAAGATTAATATTCTTGTGAAGCATGAATCTTAAAAAATTGTAGGAAATGATTTGAGGCAAGATAATGATTTCATTATTCAGTAATTCAAAGATGAGTAATTGGCACATAAAACCAAATAGATGGTACTCATATTGATAGAATTTGGCGAAGCATGGGCTCTGTGCAGCTCTTAAGGCAAGAAGGCCTCATTTGTGGTTAGCAGTTGTAACTTCTTCAATCTGACAAACAAGTACCCTCTTCATATATACATTAAATTGATGATGCACTCTCAATGAAATAACTAGCAGATCATACGATTCAAATTCTGCAAGAACAACAAAGATAATGGAAATTTGATATATAACCTCAACTAATAGCCTAGACCCAGAAGCTCACTATGTTGTATTTCATCAAAACTCTATGCCCTCATCACCAATCCTAAAACAAACTAAAACCCCATAGACCAATCAATACATAAGCACATAATACACCAAATTCAATTACAAACCATCATAGTCTGCATCACCACCACTCAAAAAACTAGCACAATTTGCTGCACCAACCAAGCATATCAGCCACCTCTTACTGGCAGGAAGACAGCAACAAAATAGAGGTCAGGCAACATACAATTCAGAAATGCAAGAAGAAAACAATCGTAGACAGCACCAGAGCATGCACTATAAAGAAAACAACACTGCTACAGGAAAGGAAATACAACGGCAACACCATGGCAGCATGAACCATAGACATATCTAAGACCATAGTCAGCATGACAGCGGGCAGCAGACAACAGACAGCAGCACCAGCAAAGCTACACAAGTGGAGCCATAGTCTCAACAACTAGCAGAGAACCATACACCCATCTATGGGCAGTATCTACACATGAACTACACAAATTTTAACTCAACAGCAGCAATTCAGCATGTACCACAGCCAGCAGAACAGCAACCAACAGCCGCATGGTCCATCACAACAGGCTTCTGCCAAGACCAACCCCAAGACAAATGCAGATGTACACTTGAACTAATAGAAACTTGTTCAATCACCACATATTATAGACCTATTGAGGGGTTGAACATATACAATAACTTGTGTGTAACAACTCAGCAAGGACACTGTAACGAATATTCATTACAAACAGACAGCAAGACTGGGTAGAGTAGACCCACAGAAACAAATATAGTCCTCAATCACATAACCCTCAAGATGCAACACATAACATTGAAGAAAGGAAATGAGAAATGTATTTATTTGATATTGTTGCCAAGTTACTTGAATTGGAGAAATGCTATGAGGTATGAAGAACATTGCATTGCATTCACATGGAATTACATATTATGCATTGTGTAATTAGATTGGAAAGATTTACTTCAAGAAAGAAATAAATATATGTTTGATAATGAAGTTAATGGAAATGTGTATGGGGTAAATACGTGGTAAGTCCGGATAGGGGGTGTAGTTGAACTCGATAAGTTGGCCTGAGTGTCCATGGTGAAAGACCAAAAAACCGTGCGGATAGGTGTCGAGCCTTCCGGGTAATACCGGTAAAAATGACAATTTGGTAGTACTTGTATAGTCTACTTACAGACACCAGCCTAGGGATTACCAATGTCATATTTACCGCCTCTATTGATTAAAAACTAGAAGTTTGGAAATGTGTTGGGATTGCAAGTTTTTATTGAAAGATGGTAATCTTATAAAGGAGCATGAAATGGACTTCTCTTTAAAAGGTGCATGGCATGGCATTGACATTTGCATTTTTACTGAAGAGTTTGCATAACTATATATACTTTGTAAGAATTCTCTACTAGGCTTTATGCTCACCCCTATGGGATTTTGGTGTAGGTAAAGATGTGGTGATTCCGCCGAGTTGAGGGTGTGGATTTATTTTGTGAAGAGTAGATTGCTCTCTCTCATTTTGTTGTAAATTTTTGTAAAGCCAAGGGCTAAGGTGTATGGGTCCGAGAGACCATTTTGTGTAGCCAGGCTATTGCCTTGGAACCTGTAAGCCCTTGAGGGCCTTATTCGTTTTTGATTGAATGATTTTACATGCTATAGATTCATGTACTAGTTTGACAATGAATGTATAATCGCATGTGAGATTACTTTTGTATAACATTTGGAATCACGTAAAGGAACATGATAAATGTATTTTCTAGCACTCCTCAAGCCATGGTTATTATTCTATCTGGAAGCGAGTTGATGTATTAGATATGTTGGTATTATTTCGGGGTGTTACATCTTGCATGCATAAAAGCTTGGTTCATCATTCTAACCAAGCATTATTATTGCTTAAATTTTTTGAATACGTGTTTAGACCGTATGCTATCAAATTGCTTCAAATACCATGTTAGTAGCCCAGCCCATTAATTGCATAATTGTATGTGTTGCACTTGTCATACTGCATTAGTTAGGATCATGCGTTTTTTTTCTAACTCTTTTATCTTTTGGCTTGCCTTGGAGTACTAGGTGAGCATTAAATTGCTTTAGCATACCGCATGCGTGTGATTGTTGCCATGTTGTCAAAGCATGATTCCATGAGGCTAAGTGCTTAAGTGTTATATCTATTTGAATGTCGGTGGATGAAGGCTAATTGGTTGAATTGGAATAAATCGATTAATGTACATATAAACTCACTTTTTTAAGTGATGCGTATTCAAAACAATTGTCAAACAAACATGAAATCAAAGTGTTCCAATTTTTACAAATTAGTCTATACTTGTGTGCGTCACATAGTAATGCTAGCCTAAAATAATCGAAACAAGAGCATATAATGTAAATAAAAATCACATCATGATTAGTAGAGGCCGATCTTTGATCGGGCGAGTGTGGTACTCATTTCACGACCTTCCCCTCTCGTACCTAAGTTCCTGAGCCGAGACAATCTTGGTGATGATGGACATGTGGCCTTTGGCACGAGTCACGAGTTTCCTATGTTTCCCAAAAATATTTAGGTGGCCACTCTGTATCTGGCAAAGCAGTCCATTTTTGGCATTTGTAGCTCGCCTTTTTCACGTCGCCTTTCGGAAGCTCGAAAAGAAGCCCTACAGTTCGGACTCCCGCGATTCTGAATCTAATTTCACAAGAGCAACGTGAAATTGATAAACACCAAAGAGTCCAAATCCGACAAAACTTTTTGGAAAATTGATTTTAGGATAAAAAAATGCCAAAATTTGACTGCTTTGCTAGATACAAAGTCGCCATCTAAATATATATATATATATTTTTTTTGGGGGAAATTTAGGAAACCCATGACTTGTGCCAAAAGCCACGTATCCATTATCACCAAAGTTGCCTCGGCTCGGGAACTGAAGTACAAGAGGGGAAGGTCATGAATTGAGCACCCCCGCTCGCCCGATCAAAGATCGGCCTCTACTAATCATGATACGATTTTTATTTACATTATATGCTCTTGTTCCAGTTATTAGACTAGCTTTACTATGTGATGCGCGCAAGCAAATATAGACTAAAATTGCAAGACTTGGAACAATTCAATTCATGTTTGTTTTGGAAAAGGGTTTGAATTTGCCACCTCAAGTGGGCGTAAAGTTTGCAAATTTGCCGCCAAACATAGTGGGCTTCAAACTGATTTGTCACTTAACAAAATGGGCTTAAAACTTACATTTGTTGAATAGTTCCAATTCAAACAACAAGTCTTCATTCACAGGCATTCAAGCAGTTTATCAAATAAGCATTTAGCCTCATAGCAAGCATGCTAGACATGGCAACATTCACAATCATGTAAATATGATAAAGCATTAAAAACTCACCTAGTACTCCAAGCTAAGAAGATATGAGTTAGAAAACTATGCATGATACCTAACTATACAAGATGCCTAATGCAACACATGCAATATGCAATTTAATAGGCTCGGCTACTAATATGGCATATGAAGCAATTTAAATAACATGCGGTTAAACACGTATTCAAAGAATTATTGAAAAGGCAATGCAGTTTGAATGATGCACCGAGCCTTGGTGCATGCAATACGAATGAATAGATGCAAGCATAAGGTATGCTAATTGAAACATGTCCCTAATCTTATCATCAAAAGCGGGTAAATAAAAGGGAGAAAGACGTGGGGTTGGAAGACATACACACACGCACGCACACTTATTACAACATTACGCCCTCGCGAAGGAGGGTCCGAATGAAACTAGCTAAACTACACTACTTAACTAATTATTACAACATTTTGAATAAATAAAAAACTTACTCTAAGCTAATTAATTACTACAACACACTTAACTAATTAATCAATTAGACTAAGCTATTTAATTAATTAATTACACAACATGAACTAATTAACTATCTAATCTAATTAAATATTACAATTAAATAATTAACTCTCTAAGTTAATTAAATATTACAAAGCAAACTAATTAGCGAAATACTTAACTAATTAATTACAAAGCAACTAAGCTAATTAATTACAATATGAATTAATTAACTAATCTACTTAAATAGTTACAACATTTGCATGAATTAGCTACAACTAATTAACTAAGCAAATTAACTAAATGGCCTCGGGAAACGAGGGATGCATACATGCTCGGTTTTTCACCCAAAGAACATCCGTTGTTTTCCCTCGAAAGCCTCTGTTTGCACAACCTCTGCTCTGTTTCCTTCTCCAGATTAACTCTGCCATACTTCACAAGCACTCTGCCCAAAAATCACTGGAGGCCTGCAGGCCACCACTAAGGGGTTGCCGTCCAACACTAGGTGGTTGCCGGCTAGTAGTAGTGGCCAGCAGGCCACTGATGAGACACCATTTTTGCTGTAACAGAGAGAGCAAACAGGGCAAAGAGGGGGTATTCACAGGTTGTTTGTACCATGTATCACCCCTTATCATCAACACAAGCTCGAAGGAGTGATACATTTGCCCCTCAAACCATTAATTAAGCAATTTCTATGCATGATGGCTAAGGGACCAATTTGTACAAGTTCAATGAATGCAAAACAAGACTTAAATTTCATCACCCTAGCATGCATGATCAAGGGCAACGAAGACCTAGGAAAGTGGCACATTTCATCACTTTTAAGTATGAAATGTCCTATTTCCCTTGTGTTCAAATTAACATCCGATTTGAATATATGTAATGCAACACAAAGAAATGCTTATCTTGCCACTTTTACTTGCCAATTTTGTTTACACATTTTAGTTACCAAATCATTCTTTAATCAATTTGTCCATTGGTGAGTGCCCTCTAAGATAAAAAGAAGTGTCAACCAAGGGATAATCTAAGGCAAAAGAGAGATCATGTCGTTGATAATAAACCCTCAAAGAGGATTTAACCATTAAGCATGATCTCGATGTTAAGCGTAAAGGGTCCCAACTTTGAAACAACCCTCAAAAGCAAATGAAAGAGTGAAGCAAAGAGGGAGGTTGCAGAGTTTATAGTGCTGAAATGGAGTGAAAAACAACACCAAAAGATGTTATCAACTTAAACAAGAGGTGTCTAAGACCCCAAAACACCAACTTGTGAAGACTATTACACTACAACCATACAAAACAAGACTCAAATGAACTAACTAGCCCAAAACAGAGTTAAAGTAGGCTATTTCAGAGGCTAAAACATGCTGGACTTGAGCTAAGTTAAGCTAGAAAAACATGCTAACATATGGAGCTAACTAGGCATGCAAACAAGACACAAGGAGGGGAGGCTAATTCCTCCAAATTTGGACTTCAAAATGAGTTTTTTTGCCACTGAAAAACCTCTAAAATTCAGTGGTTAAAAGGCCCAAAAAATTTGGTTTGAAAGTGGTGAACAAAGGTACAAAAGCTTTACAAACAAAGAAATAAAAAAGGTGAACCACCCCCTAACTGAAAATGGCCTCAAACAACCACCTTTAGGACATAAAAATAGAGTTTTTTACAGTTCAAAATCAGCCCCAAAATAGCCCCAAAATAGTAGAAGAAGATGGCAAAGCAAGTATGTAAAATAAGCTAACAAAGCAAGTGTTATACCTCTTGAAGCCAAGGCATAAATTAGGCAACAAAGCAAGCCACAACCACCTTCTAGAGCTCAAAGAGGGTCTCAAGTAACCTCAGCCCAAAGAGAAACAACTTTGGTCAAGGAAGTGTATGCAAAAGTATAGGATTTGTAAGCAAATGTATACAAAATTGCAAGAGAGGGAGAGAATTTTGCTCCAAAATTTCAACCTCTCAAAATGGGGGACAAGGTCCCATATTTATAGAAAAACAAGCTTTCAGCTGAGTTAAATCAGTCCATACACATGTATGGTGATCAAGCCCATTGTGCCAACAGCTGGAACAACTGTTAAGAAAATATCTACAAAAAGGTCATTGGTGGCAGGTAGGCCACCAATGATGGCCGGCAAGGCACAAGGGTGGCCGACAGCCTCAAACAATGGTAGGATGGCCACCAGGGGTTGCAGGTTTGAAGCACTAAAGTTTTGGGTTTGAAACACTAAGGTTTTGGTCCAAAACAAGGCATGAAATGGACACAGTTTCAGGGCTCAAAAGTAGGGCACTCCGTCGAGGACTTCGAGCACTCGAAACGAACACATGCAATCATAATCATCGTGTGCACAAACGATGACGTGCAAGTCTTGAGGATGGTCAAAAATGGGGTGTCTACAACATTTTGATTCAAAATCGATTTTCCAAGAGAATTGCTGGATTATGACTCATTTGTGTTTATCTATTTCACATTGCACTTGTTGAATCAGATTCAGAATTACGGGAGTCCGAACCGTAAGGCTCTTCATATCCGAAAGGAGCACGAAAAGTAACCTACATGGTTCAACTTCTGAAATGGTGGTTGCAACCTTTGAGGAAAAGGAGCAGAAATAGGACATCTCACCTCTTCATTTGGCTCAGACTTGTTAAGTTTATCACTACTCTCAGGTTCTAAAACATCCTTAGGCTTTTGAGCCTTCATTGGAATGGTTTTGTTAATAATTTTTCCGCTATGAAGAGTAGCAACTGATTTAACATGTTCAAGCTGAGTACTGAAAGGAATCACTAACACTATATTGACCTTGTGGGTTAGGTAGAGGTTGAGTATGAAATCTACCGTTTTCTTGAATTCTCAATGAAGAGGTTAATTTAGTGAGAGTGGTCTTAATATCATTAATGGCTTGAGATGTTTGAACATTTATAGTCGTCTGTCCTTCACTACAGAAAAATACATCTTTGGTGACTAAAAATGCCGACTAAAAATAATTTGAGCAACAAATGTACAATCTTTAGCTACTAAAAACAATCTTTTCTTTCCTTTTTCATGAGAAAATAATTAGGTTTTTGTAATTGGCAATCCTGTTTGATAAAATTCCTTTCAATTGTAATTTTATTTGCTCTTATGTTTCAGTAAGGACGTGAGTGTGTAGAAGCAAATCCAACCCAAATTGTGCCTTGTAATTGGCAATCTTGTTTGACAAAACTCCTTTCAGTTGTAATTTTATTTGCTCTTATGTTTCAGTGAGGATGTAAGTGTTTAGATGCAAATCCAACCCAAATTATGTCTGTACAAAGGAGTTTGTGATCTTGAGGCTTTCACTGTTGGCCTCTTCGCTAACTATGTACGGGGATCAAGCTGCCCGGTCAGCTTGCAGGGGTCCAAAGGGCAATGCCCCATGGCAAGTCTGTTGCAATGCCCCTGAAGCCCAAGTTGTTTGACCGCTCAAGCGGTCATTTGTGCACTCGAGCAATGAATGGCATCATCTAGTATTTTGGCAGAGCAGACTGAACTTCTGAGAGAATCCATTTTGTGCATGAGCGGTGGAGTCGTGGCTTGAGTGATGGGCACACATTTTAGTGAGTTTGCTCGAGTGATGAATTGGTTGCTTGATCGGTCTTCGCGATTTAATTTGCTATAAAGTGCGAAGTTTGCTATTTTTAGGGTTTAAGCTGTCCAAATTATGGGAGAGCAAGGCTACCAAGGTTTTCTATATTGTAAGGTATTTTTATGAGTATTTCCTTGATGATTTGAGAGTGATCAATGGATCTGTGAACTTCATATTAATATCATCAAGGGGGTTTGTTTGTTTTCTTTTATTCATAAAAGAGAGAAGCGTTCTTCGATGGATTTTGAGGAACTTGGGCCTGAAGCTTTGGTGGATTCCAGAGTGGCTCATCATCATGGATTCGACATTAGCGTTGTGGATTTAACGTTGGGCAAGACAATTCCGAGATGAAGATAGTGGTAGAAGAGGCACATCGGGGTCGGTTCAATTCAGGTGTGGATTCGCTAGGTAATTGATGGTACACATGTGTAATTCCTTTTTACCTTATTATTGGATTGTTTTGTGGCTTTGGCTTGTGGTTTTTTTTTATATATTTTTTATCACAATTGGAGGCGCTCCAATTATGATTTTTTTTTCACGTTAAATCATTGTACCGATTTGTCTTGATTGTTTAATTGGGATTGTTATTTATTGTTTTAAATTGAAACATAATCACGAATTAATATCTCGGGGATTAAGATTTTTCAAAAATCATTTCAATGAGAGATGTTTTGAAATGCTTACATAACAACATTAGTGGCGATCATTTCATTTCTAAGAAACCTTTAGGTTTCATATATATGTTTGAGCTTAATTTGCTTGTTTTTGTATTTTTTATTTATTTCTATTAAAATAATTTTAGCAAGCTCGGAGTACATTGGTTGTCCTTTTCTTTCAGGAGTTTATATTATATGTAGTAATCTTGCTGAAATGGTATTGATTAAACTTCATAGTTCTAAAAACTGGCCGATACGTAGTGTATCGGCCGGTTCGTATCGGAAATATAGGGCACCACAATGGATACAAGCTGGTATACCACTGAGATCGAAAATTGTAGGAGAATCGGCCGAGTCCCGGTATGTATCGATTTTTAACCGTTACACAAACCGCGACGGGCCGATACTCAACGGTTCGGACCGGTACATGAGAGAAAAAGCTGAAAAACCTGTGAAATGATTTTTAAAATTTCACCGCAGTGACACCTGATTCTCAATACGTACCGAATGATACTACCGATACTGATACTCCGCAATCGACACCGTTACGTTACCCGATACCGCGATTTAGAACCATGTTAAACTCAAATTAGCAAATAAGAATTACTTCAATTTACTACTTATAATTCTTAGCATTCAATGCAGTATGATTTTGAAGGAGAAAAAGATTTAGTTAAATTTAGGGTAAACTACCAATAGGTCATAATGGTTGGACTTAATTCTTATCAAGTCCTATTGCAAATAACTCTTAGTAAAATTGTGGCTAAAAATAATTTTTTGTGATGATTTTTTGTATATTGCTGAAAATTGACAATTAGTGATTTTTTTTTGTCACGTTTTTTTATAAATTGTCACTAAAACTTACAATTAGTGATGTTTTCCTGTGACAAATTTTTCGCTGAAAGTTGAAAATTAGTGACATTTTTTTTAAGCTGTCGCTAAAACTTATAATTAGTGACATTTTTTGTGACAAAATTTTCTATTGTTGAAAATTAACAATTAGTAATTTTTTTTAATAATGTTTGATGAAAAATGCCATTAATTATCATAGGACTATTGAATAATAAATCCACATATTAGGATCAATACATAAGTCCGCCTTAAATTTATTAAATTGCTTGCTGAAGCTGGTTTTTATGCTCATATAAGGATTGGTTCTTATGCTTGTGCTGAATGGAACTATGGGTAAAGCTTATAAAAATTTTGTTCCAATCTATTGTATAGTATACAAACCAACAATATATTAGTGAACTTTGCCTTGTAGACTTTGTTTTTGAACAGTGGGTTTCCTCTTTGGTTGCTTTTCATACCTGGAATTCAGTTTCGAACTGATAATGACTCATTCAACGTATTCCCTCTCACTTTGTCCTACTATTAATTTTAAATTAATGGCCTAAATATGCTCATTGGACTTCTTTTTGTTTTAGACAGAAATGAAATGATTAAACAACCAAGATTGTGGACATGATGAAGAAAGAAAAACTCTATGCATCCCAAGGCGAACCCATTATCTTATCCCATGTTAGTTCCTTAGTTTTTATGTAGATTTTCCATATACATGCACCATTGTGTATAATTAGTGAAGTCCAATCTGCCTTTCTAGGTGGAAGACACATCTTTGATAGAATCATGATAGCCAATGAAGTGATGGATTGACAAAAGAATTACAAAAAGAAGGGGATTATTCTTAAGTTGGATTTTGAAAAAGCTTTTGACTCAGTAAATTGGAATTATATGTGGTCCATGTTAGCAAGCTTTGGTTTCGGTAATCTATAGATAAGCTAGATGAAAGAGTGTGTGACCTCAGCTAATTCCTCTATTCTTGTCAATGGATCACCAATTGATGAATTCTTACCAAAAATAGGGCTAAGGCAAGGAGATCCTCTCTCCCTTCCTTTTCAACATTGCAACTGAATGCCTAAACTTGCTGCTGGAAAGAGCTAAAAACTTGGGGGCTAATCAACGGTGCTTCAGTGGACCAATCTGAATTGAAACGATCCTATCTTCAATTTGCTGATGATTCTATTTTACTTTGTGAAGCTAAGGGAGAAGAACTAGTGACCATTAAAAGAATCCTTTGATGCTATGAGATAATATCATGCTTGATGATAAATTTTCACAAGAGTGTGCTTTGTGGAGTAGGAATTGATGTTGGCCTTGCCCTGGATTTTGCAACCAAACTCAACTATTAGTGCTAGAAGTTACATTTGAAATATTTAAGGCTGCTACTTGGGGCTAACACTAGAAGAAGAAAGACTTGGTAACTAGTGATGGACAAGATCAAGTCAAAATTGGCCCTACGGAAAAGAAACTTTCTCTCATTTGCTGGTAGAGTGAACTTAATTAAATCTATTTTGTCCAACCTCCCATGCTACTATCTCTCTTTATTCAAACTTCCTGAGGGTGTGGCAAAAATCATTGATAGATTGCAAGCTGCCTTCTTGTGGAGGAACTCTAAGCAAAAAAGAAAGGTGCATCTAGTTAATTGGAAATCTGTCACAGTCAGTAAGAATCAAGGTGGATTAGGTATCGTGAATTTGAGGGAAATGAATAGCAACCTTTTATTGAAATGGTGGTGGAGAAATGGGGTAGAAGATAAGACATTATGGAAACATATTATTAATAGCAGGTCTGGTGCAATTCGTGGGGGTTGGCTTCCAAACCTTGACCCCTAGGGGAAAATGTCTAATGTGTGGAAAGGAATTCTATCTATGGCTAAGGCTAATCTAAATCTATTTGACTATTTTCTGTCTAGCATAGAAATTATAGTAGGTGATGGCAGAATAGTACACTTTTGGTTGGATAAATGGCTAAGGAATACCAAACTTAAAGATGAGTTCCCTAGGTTATTTAGTTTGTCTGTTGAGAAGGAAAAATCCTTGGATTATTTTCTGCAAAGAAAGGAATTCTCAGGCAGTTGGAACCTGTCCTTTCGGAGGCATTTAAGGCCTTGAAAGGAAGATGTGGTCAATAGGCTCTATCTTATGCTTTCTGAGATACCATGTCTAAGTGCAATCCACCCTGATTCTCTTAGGTGACAGAGGTCCTCATTTGGGTAGTTCATTATTGCATCAGTTAGATCATGGTTGGAAGCACATCATGGGCCTAAACTTTTGATTCCAAAATTATTATGGGGGTAATGTGGCACCTCTTAGAGTTCAATTTCTAGGTTGGCTAGCATGGAAAGGTAGAGTTAAAACCACTGATTTTCTACTAAGATTAGGTGTCCTTAGTAGCAGCTTGAACAATGTATGCCCCTTTTGCAAAGCTGAACCTGAATCCTTGAATCACATTTTTCTGACATGTAGTGGCATATGGAAGACCTAGGCTAATCTGCTACTTTAGTGAGATTTTCAGTAGGTAACACCTGCCTCAATTATTGATGTGTTGCTTTGGTGGTTGGGTACTAAATACAAGAAGTTTCTATTAAAGCTTTGGAATTTAGTATCATTGGCTATGCTCTGGTCTATTTGGAAGCTCAGGAATGACCTAATCTTCAATGGATGCCAACCCAATCTCACAGAGTTGAGTGATGCTGTCAAATGGAAAGTTGCTTTGTGGGACGAATCCAACCTTCAAAGCCTTTCTTACTTTGTGCAAGACATTGTCTCAAACCTTAGGCAGATCAAGTTTTGTCTTTAAGTTGTTGCTCTTATGCATCTGTGTAGTTGTCTTTGCTATGGCTATCTTTTTTGTTCCTTTGTTGTTGGTTCCTCACTAACAGTTGCCTGGTGCTATCACATGATTGTGTGTGCTTATCAATGGCAACCTAATTGGGATTAGGTTGTTGCACTTTGATGACCTCTGCACTAGCCTTCTCTTTATTGTTGTTCTTTTCTTCATTGTAAGGTTTCTGTCATCAATAAGTCTATTTTTGTTGATCAAAAAAAAAAAAAAAAATGCACCATCATGTAATTGTGGGTGTTGTGTAGTTTTATCTTAATTATTTTATGATGAGTGAGGATAAGTAGGAGAGAAGTGTCTTACTTTTGTGCTAGATTGAAAACGAAAATGGGAACACTAACTCAGCGTATGGATCTGCTGCCAAGACTTATATTAATTGGGTAGCAAGCATGGCTACATCTTTGGATACAGGAGTGCCATGGGTGATCTGCCAACAAACAGATGCACCCTATCTTGTAGTGATTTCCTTGATCTTCTCTAAGTTTATTTGTGTAGTTTTTCAACTACAAAGCATTATATTTCGAATTCAAACGCTAACCAAGATGTTTTTTTCAACTAAGACATGTTGTTTTCTTGTAGATCAACACTTGCAATGAATTTTATTGTGACCAATTCACACCTAATATAATTCTGCCAAGAAACCAAAAATGTGGATTGAGATTTGGACTGGAAAAAGGAGGTACTTCGACAAACCAGTACTATAAATTTGACAGTTTCACATATTTGTACCAATACTTGGTCATCCATCACAGTTTTTGTGTAGGAAAAAACTAAGATTGAAAGTTTAAGGTCTTAGTTAAAAATTGTGACATTTAACCAATTTTGTAGCAGTGTGGATATTCTTTTTTGACGTGGTACAAATTACCTTTTGGCGTGATATTGTGAATATTACTTTTTTGTGTACAGAGAACATGGTTGTATAATCCTCAATTTTGTATGGAATTACTATTTTAGTTTGGATTATACTTGGTTTGTATAGAATTTCTATTACATTTGGAATTTGACGTTAAATATGATTTTTTTTGGATGGTTGAAAGTGAAATATGTGCAGGTTGTGGAATGGTTGATAATATAATTGGTATATATGTATATATTGTTTTGTTTAATATACAAGGTAAATGTTGCACTAATAATGGAATAAATATTAGTGATCAAGAAATTAATAAAAAAGAAACTAAATAAATTTTTGGGCGACTAAACGTATACTTGCTAAAAAAAGAAGTGAAGTTTTTGGCGACTAAATATTTGGTAGTCAAAAAAGCAAGCAAAGGTTTTCAGTGACTAAATATTTAGTAGGAAAAAAAAAACAAAAAAACAAAAGACTTTTGCCGACCAAATAGTTAGTAGCCTAAACACATCAAGATGAAAGAAGAAACAATTGCTGACTAAATATTTTAGTCATGAAAAAACATGGCATCCTTCGGCGACAAAAATGTTTAGTTGCAAAACAAAATGGGACAAAAATATTAATTTTTTTGGCAAGTAAAATGTTTAGTCGTAAAAAACAATGGCGACTAAAAATTTAGTGGCTAAATGTGACAAAAATCGGCGACTAAAACAGTTAGTCACTAAATGTAGTACGTATTGGTGATTAAAATGTATTAGATACTAAATATTTTAGTCCCTGAAAGAGGCTTTATTTTTGTTTGAGAACTTTCGGCAACTACACCTTTTCATTTTAGTAGCCAAAGAGAAGAGTATTAGCGACCAACATAAATTTAGTCGCAAATACTTTTGCTAACAAGCCTATGGTGACTAACTATGGTGACTAAAAATTTTAATCACCATTGACAATCGACGACTAAAAACGAGGCTTTGGCGACTAATTTTTTAGTCGCTGAAAGTTTATTTTCTTGGAATGCTTGCATGAATTGTTGCAATGTGTCCTCAAGGATCTTCCAAGGTGGGGAGACATGAGGGACAAAATTAGAAGGCCCTTGAGAAGGTAGGAGAGTTTCAACATTATTATTATTCCTCCAATTAAAATTTGAATGATTCCTACCATCATGAATTGTAGGTTTTAGAATGAGTAGATGGAGTAGGCTTTTTAAAAGTGTTCATAACATTTGCTTGATCATGTAACACCTCTTTCAAAGCAGGAATTGTTAGACACTGATGTGTCAGGTGTCCAATGGTCTCACAAATTCCACAAACATTTTCTATTTGTGCCACAGCTATGACTTCATTAATTCTTCTACCTCCTAGTCAAAGTAGCTACCCTTGCACTCAAATCATCTTATTTCCTAAGTTGGTATTTGCTAACACTAAATGTAGATGAGGAAGGCCTAGTCTTGCTTGAATTTTCTAAAGGCTCAATAGTATCCTAAGATTGGGCATTCTCACTAATAGATTAAAATATGTAAAGGCCTTATTTGGTTCTTCATTAAAAAATTCACCATTACACATCATCTCAAAGAATTGGTGCATTTGAGGAGTCAAGCTTTCATAGAAAAAACCAATAACTAGCTAAGATTCATAACTATGATGTGGGCAAGTGTTTAACGAACTCTTAAAATATTCCCAACATTGATAAAATGTTTCGTTTTCTTTTTGAGAAAAATTCATGATTTCTCTTTTTAAAGAATTTGTTCTATGAATTGGAAAAAAAATTCTTTGAAAACTCAATTTGCATCTTTTTCCATGTGCCAATTGAACTATATTTTAAAAAAAAAAAAAAAAAATTTAAGCTATGTCTTCGCTTTTTCTTTAAGAGAAAAAGGAAATAATTTCAACCTAATTACTTCCTTAGTACATGTTTGGTCAACGAAGGTCACACATACTTTCTCAAATTCTTTGATAGGCAAATAAGGATTTTCATAATCAAGACCATGAAATTTAGGAAGTGTGGTGGGTAAAAATTGAACCATTTGGCTGCGGCGGTGCTCTGTCGAGGATAAAACTACTTGATACCTAAAAATACACTCACAAAAAGGAAAAAGACTGGCTATGAAGCAACCTAGGGACTCTCTGATGCCTAAGTTAGTAAAACAGTAGACAATGGAGCAAAATGTGGGAGTATAGATTCAAGAAGTGTATTAAATTGTGTGTCCCTTAGACTTTGTTACCTTCTTTATTTATACTCTGCTCTCACTAGTCATTGTGGGCTGTTAAGCCTCCTCTCACCCCTTATGTCATCCTCTTTTCTCTAGGGATCGTGCACCAGATTGGCATGTTTATCTAGGAGTTAGTTGGGCCATTATTTTAGGAACGTGCCTTTGATTGAGTTTGACCCTTGCAAGCACGCATCCTATATTTCCTGGTCAATCATTTGAACCTCTAATTCCTAGACCCAGAGACCAATGGTCCTGCACTTTTAATATTCTGGACCCAGATTTCTGGTCCTGCTTTATAGTTTAATTTGCCCTCCCACAATTGCTTTTGAACTCTGACTTTTTCGGTTTCTAACCTCAGAAGAAGTTGAATTTTTATTTATTTGGGAGCGGACCATTAAACTTCTGCTCCTCTTTTCTTAGGATTTTGAATTCAACAATGATTCCCTTGAACCGACACTTTTGGGCCGCTGCCCTTTCATCTAACGCATCACGTCTGTCCTAGATGCGTGTCCCAAGTTATTGGACCTAATCCGACCCGTGCATTAGATAAAACAATGTGCGTGTCAAATCGCATTGATCCAATAAGTATAAAACTTCCCTTCTTGAATTCAAACCTTTCACAATTCATCACTATTTCAATCATAAGTACCAAGCGAGATAAAGAAGGAGAAGTTGAAGGATTATCGTCCGTCATTCCTCTGCTACTTCATTGAACTTGCTTCTTCACTTTTAGTGGTTGTAAGTCCCTTTCTTTTTCTCTTTTTGTCCTTGGCTTCCTTTTTCTTCTAAATCCATGGTTAAATATCACCAACTCCTTGAGTCACTTGAAGCCCTTTCTACTTTTCGTTCACGATTTGGAATCTCTAGATATCCATATTCACTTCAGACTGCCCATTGATGATCTTTATGGAGGTCCAAACTATACTTGCCTCTACCTTGTTGCCATTATTGAGGAAGGGGTGAGATTCCCTTTGAACCCCCTTATGCGTGAATGTATGAGTTCTTGTTCGCTTGCCCCGATCCAACTTTCCTCCAACATATATTGCACCATCAATAGCGTTTTTTAGTTGAACAGGACTCAAGGCATTCAACTAGGACATATGGAAATCCAGTATATCTATGTTCTTATTGCCTATGATGCCAAGGCTAAAGTCAAAGACCTCAAGTGTTACCTAACTCCCAGGAAAATGTCCAAAAAGCTCGTCACCATCCTCATCGAAACCAATAAAGAGCTAGAGGTGGACATTGTTCCTATTTCTGGAAATTAGGAATTTTATGATGATCCTCAAAGTCTGGCCAGTCCTAAGAAAATTTAGGTAGCATGTTTTGGTTTAGATTTCCCCTCTGAACTTTTCTTTTTCGTTAATTCGGTCTTGTTTAATTTGATCTTTCTTTTTCTTTCAAACTCCAACATTAACGCAATCAAAAATTGGTGCAAGTATCAAGTGCGTCTCAACGATTTAAGAAAGATTTGGGCCTTTCCAAAAGCTAAGAAATCTGCAACCAAGCTTCTTGGGTATGTGCCTTTTGGACCCCATCTGCATGATAAGGGAAAAACCCCTGAAGAGTCCTCTAATCAACATGATAGTTCAACTGGTATTGCCTCAAGCAAGAAGAAGTCTGAACCCTTTATTGACCTAATAATGGAGATGCCTGGGGTTGAAGTAGAGGATCTCACGGTTTCTCTTTTGGCCTGTCACTCCAGTCCTCCTATACTAGAGAAGAAGAAAAGGTTGTGCAAGTCAACCGAACTACAATCCTTAAAGAAAGAAAAGGGGATTGGTGCTTCCTCTGAATCTGGTCCAACTACTACTGTTGTCAGGTTTAAGTCCTTTGAGTCTGTGAAGTCCAAAAAACCTTCCACCATGGGTGAACTTTCTTCTCCAGAACTTCCTGCCCCCAAGCGTCAGAAAGCAGAAGGATTCTCACAAGTAGCGCCTACATATGTGCCTGCTGACCACTTTAGGCCCCAGATGTTTCTAGCTAATTGTGCCACCTATGTGTTGACCAATGATAGCTTTATGGAAGCCCAGAATTGGGTTTTCAAATTAACAAAGGGTTTCTTCTACCTAGGGACATGGCTCTCTTCAAAAAGCTGAATGATGGAATGCTGCATTGAGTTAGCATTTCTAGTGCCATCAGGGTATCTCCTGACATTTCCCTTGCCTACACTTTTCCTTTTATCTTCTAGTTTTAGTTGTCTAACTCAATATTTTGTTTTCAGGCCATTCAAGTCTACCATGAGAGCATAACTAGAATTGAGAATGTAAGGATCGTTGCCCATATTGAGACCAAAAAGGCAGCTGAGGCCATATGCTCTTGTGGCAAGTTGGAGCAAAAATTGAACCATACTATTGAGTTGGCTAAGAAACTTAAGGAGGAAAAGGACGATGCCGATACCGCAATTCAAACTCTTCGCATAGAACTTGCTGAAACACAAAAGAGTTTATTATTTACTCTTGCTAATAATGAGGAAGTGAGGAAGGAGGGAACAGAAACTCTTAAAAAGTATACTCTAGAGACCAAAAACAAATATCTGGAGCAAATTTATTAGCGTCAAGATGATTTGTTCATGGATGGGTGTAGGGCTACTCTAGAAAAAGCGGGGATAACCCCTAACTCCCTTATGTACTCTGAGCCATTTCTTTCCTAGCCCAAGTATGTTCCTTCTGCCAAAGAAGCAATAGAAGAGGAGGTTGAGGAAGATGAAGAAGATCTCTCTGAATAAGATCCTATAGTGGCCTCCTCAAAGTAGATCGCTGGTTTTAGAGGTTCTGAATCTCTAAAAGAGGCCTCCCTCCATGTTTCTCTTACTCCTCCATCTGTTAAAGATCCTACTTCTTCTGTTTCTACTCAAAATGAGGCTTCAAAGGCAGTGCCTACTACTACTCCTGATCCTATTGCTACTGAAGACCCCGCTCCTTGAAGTTTTTTCTTTGTTTTCCTTTGGCGTGCTTTTTGTTTATTTTTCCTGTTGTTTTGCTTTTTGTCTACTGCACTTTTTGTTGACTGGGGCCAGATGTTTTATAAGGCACAATCTTTAGATGTGAATGGTTCAATCTATTATGCAATTGGTTTTTGAAACAAAAGTTTGGAGAGCAGGATTGTGTATGACTTCCTCTTGCCCCTAACTTGGTTGCTTTCAAAAAGTAGCCAAGGTACTATCAAAATTTTTTATACTTGGAAAAATTTAATAATTTAACAAAACATAAGAACAAGGCTACAATCTTAGGCAGGATTGTCAAACTTTCCTATACTAAGAAAAATTTAGGATTTTAACAAAGCATAAGAACAACACTACAGTCTTGGGCAAGATTGTCAAACTTTCCTAAGCCCAAGAGTTGATTCTTGGGGTATGTAGCTTGACTTTCATGCTCCTTTCGGATACGATAGCCCCACATTTCAGACTCCCATGGTTATGAATCTGATTTCACAAATGCAATGTGAAACATTGAAAAAACAAAAAGAGTCCAAATCCAGTAATTCTTTTTGGAAAATCGATGTTTGAATCAAATGCCAAAAATGGACTGCTTTTCCAGATTACAAAGTCGCCACCTAAATATTTTTGGAAAATTTAGGAAACTCGTGACTCGTGCCAAAGGCCACTTATCCGTCATCACCAAAGTGTCTCAACTCAGGAACTTAGGTACAAGAAGGGAAAGTCATGAATTGAGCACCCCATTCGCCTGATCAAAAATCGACCTCTACTAATCAAGATGTGATTTTTATTTACATTATATGCTCTTGTTCCGATTATTAGCTATATTACTACGTGTTGCATACAAGTATAGACTAATTTGCAAAAGTTGGAACTCTTTGATTTCATGTTTGTTTGAAAATTGTTTTGAATACGCGTCACTTAAAAAGTGAGTTTGTGTGTACATTTATCAAATTATCCCAATTTTAGCAATTATCCTTCATCCACAGGCATTCAAAGAGTTATATCAATTAAGCACCTAGCCTCATGGTATTATGCTTGGCATAACAACAATCACACTTATACGATATACTAAAGCGATAAGTGCTCACCTAGTACTCCATTGCAAGCCAAACAAATAAAAATGGTTTAGAAAATATGCATGTTCCTAAGCAATACAATATGACTAATGCAACACACACATTTATGCAATTTTTAATAGGCTCGGCTATAAGCATGGTATATGATCCAATTCAAGACATAGGATAAAGCACATCTTCAAGTAATGAAATTGAAATGAACATTGGTTAGGATGATGAGCCGAACCCAAATGTACATGAAACGAGTGTATGAAAACATGGGAATGCTAAATAAAATGATGCTCTATTCTACCATGATAAGCGGGGAAATAAAAGGGAGAAAGACGTGGGGTTAGAAGACAAACACACTTATTACATACTTGCCCTTGCGCAGGAGGGTCCAAATAAATGTCCGAGTGCCCGGATTAAACTAATTATTACAAACTTTGAATAAATGAATTAAAACTAGCTAACTATTTAACTAGATTTCTAAGTTATTCAACCAAGATGAACAATATAACCAACTAGCTGAATTAACTAATTATGACAGTTGCAAATACACAATGCTAACTATAATGATAATTAACAAATATTAATTTACAACATTGATCTAAACAAGGATGCACAAGGATCGTATGCACAACATCCAGAAACTACTCTGTCTACTCAGACTTGCTCTGTCTCACCTTCAGTCACTACCTTATGTTTTTTGCAAAACACTCTGTTTAGCAAGCATTAGGAGCCAGCCGGCTCCGAATGAACTCTGGCCAAACCCAAAAAGTGTCGGTTGGCACTTTATTTTATGCCAAAAAATGTTTTGTGCTCTGAGGTGAGAACAGTGCGGACAGAGCCTTTCTAGGCACTGTTCGTCCTCTCTGCTCTTCTCTGTCATGGAAATCCTCAAGAGAAGAACGAAGTCATTACCAAAACCATCAATGAGCAAGTTGATTGCTTGATGATTTCGGACATGAGTTTGGACAAAAATTAATGAATGCAATGAACAATAACCACCCCTCCTTCTTATCATGGAGTGATCTCAAAGAGGGAGGTAGAGACGCTTCAAGGTTCATCACAACATCATGAATTGATGTGTGACGACCCTCGACTCAATGGATTCGGCATAACATCCGGCTGAACCTAAGCAAAATGACTCATCTTCTTTATGTTGGTTGGTTCATTTTAATCCAATTTTCTTAGTCCTTTCCATTCTTTAATCCATTTGTCTAAAGTGATGAATAAGTCCACTAAAAATTACGTCCACTAAATAAGAAGCATGTCAAACGGGAAGTGATTCTCAACATAAAAGGGAGGCTATGCCATTGACGATGAACCTTGGTAGAGATTAAGCCATTAAGCATAGATCTCTAACTCATGTATTGAATAACCATCAACCAGTTGAAACAACTCTCAAATGAAAGAAATGGATGGTAAGTTGCTTATTAAAATGAGGCTTTTAACATGGAAATTAATTAAAGAAAAGCTAAGAACAACATATATATGAGAACTTATGATACAACAAACGAACTAATCAAACCTTGAACCAATTAAATAACCTAAGACAGCCCTAAAACAGCCCATAATAGGTAAAAAATAGTGGCTTAAAGTGCATGAAAAGAGCCCAAAAAAGCTAAACAAGAAGCAATGGAAATAAGGGTAGTAAGCAAGAATCAGGATGGGTGGCTAACCCCTCCACCTTTGAAACCTCAAAGCATGATTTTTAGCCTCTTTTAAACTCTAATAATCAATTTGGAAAGCAAAGAAAAAGGTGTAAAGCAAGGGTTTGAGCTATAGGTGAAGGTGTAAGAAAGAGTGTTAACTCTTTCTACCCTTTGGTAGCTATCCAAACCCAAGCTTAGACATTTGAAATAGGCTCAAGACAATATAAAAACACAAGAAATAGATAGCAAGAGATAGCAAAGAGAGCAAGAGAAGAGGTAGTAAGCTTATACCTCTCAAGGAAGGTAAGCTCTTGTTTGTAACACAAACTTGGTTCAAGCACACTTTCAAGCTTGAATTGTGATTCACAAAGCTCAACCAAGGTTCTAAGGTTATGCTCTAAGGTGATGTATGGTGTATGGATATTGATAAAGAGAGATAGGTTGGCTCAAAGGTGACTTGTATATGAAGAATGAGCTCTCTCTTGTATGTATATGTTCTTTTGCAATTTTTCAGCCCTCAAAATAGAAATATCACCTCGTATTTATAGAATTCAAGCAAAATAGGTTGAAAATATCTTCAAAAATGGACAACTGGCCCATTCCCACCCAAAACAGTGTTCCTCGCTATCGAGTGTCGGCCGACAACCAATGGCTACAGCCGGCACCCAAAGTTTTCCCCTATTCCACTGTTTTAAACTCAATGTTGGGTGGCATGATGTTCAAAAATGAATTTGTAGGGCAAAGACAGTATGAATATGAAGGGTTTAGGATTGGTTTTGGAGCACGAGCTTACGTTCTTTCGTTGAGACTTTAAATCACACTCAACACGACTTCATCATCGAGTGCACATGACAAAGTGTCCAAGTCTTACAGGTGGTCAAAAATGGGGTGTCTACAGTTGCCCCTCTTTGACAGAACTCGAAGTTTTGGAATGACGTGAGTGAATGTCAAAGCCCAGAGATGACCCATTTGACGAGGCCGTAAGACTTGGGAAGAAAACAAAACAAAATACAAATTCCAAAGGTTGAACCCGAAGGTTGCCTACCTATCCCTTTTTGCAAGGAATCAAACCTACATAGTTCAAGGGCGGAATGCAAAATGATACACAAGAAACATAACTTATGATCATGCAATGAAACAATGCAAAGAAACATGAATGTAAATAACAAGCAAGGAAACAATGCTATAAACACAAGTAGGTATGCAACGTCTGAACGAAAGCAAAACAACTCAAGCCGCCTCTCACATGGAAAGAGATGAGTAAACAATCACGGAGACAAAGAGTATGCAAACCAAACCATGTCCTAGATAGAAAGGATGTAAGAAAATGTAACCTCAACTACGTCCCGCGCAGGAAGGGCGAAAAACTACAAGGGTGGTATGAACACCAAGCATACTTGATGCTTTCAACCGAGGAAAACAACCCTAACGCGTCACACACGAAAGGAGGAGAGATTGGTGTGAACAAATAGGCGCACCTGCTGTTTTTAACTGAAAAAAGTACTCCTAACGCATCGTACACGAGAGAAGGAAAGATTGGTGTGAACAAACAGGCTCTCCAGTAGTTTTTTATCGAGAAAAGTACTCCTAACGCATCCCACACGAAAGGAGGAAAGATTGGTGTGAACAAACAGGCGCACCTGCCATTTTTAATCGAAAAAAGCACTCCTAACACGTTGCATGTGAGAGGAGGAAAGATTGGTGTGAACAAATAGGCACACCTACTGTTTTTAACTGAATAAACAATCCTAACGCGTTGCACGCGAAAGGAGACGAGATGGATTCGACGAAGAAGCAAACAACTTCATAATCAAGCGAGATTAACACATCCCTAGGAACACCTAGGCAAACGAAGCCATGAACTCCACAGAGATAATAGTACAAAGCATAAACACGAGTTTCCACAATTCACAAAGAAATGCACAAATCCAAAACCAGGCTCATCTTGAAAACAGACTTAGCTTGAATAATGGAACACATTACAAATTCTCAAAACAACGAGATGATGGACCAAAGCATGAATTAACGAAGCGAGTAACAAAATAATTATGACTTTGAAACAACTTTAAACAAAACAAATTACAAGCTCAAACTAATTAATAAAATACCCAACCGAGTACAAAAACATTTTCCTTGATTAAACACCTATGGATTAAACAATTGAATGAATTAAAACTGAGTACAAAAACATTTTTCCTTCTTTTTCCTTTTTTCCCTTTCTCTGTTTTTGCTTTTCATTTATATTTTCTTGATTTTTCCCCTCTTTGTTTTTCTTATTTTTTCTTCACACTCCTTTTTAGTCTTCTTTTTTTACTTTTATTTTCCACAAACCAATTTGGACCCAACACTGAAACACACACTAGGCTAAACAAAAAAAAAACAAAAAAAAAAAACAACACTGGGTTTACATTTGGAGTCGGCCGGCACCCAACGAAGTACAGCCGGGCCTAAATAGTGCCAGCCGGCTCACGATGGCGGCAGCGGCAGTTCCGATAAAAACACGACCGTGGCTAATTTAACACCATTCCAACCTTCATTTTACACACACTCACATTCGAAAACCCTCTCCCTTTTTCTCTCTCTAGGATCCTCCTCTCTCTAGATTTTCCCTATTTTCGTAAAACCCAACAACCCTTGCGAATTTTTCTTTGAAAACCCTCGCATTCCTCTACGTTTTGAACCGAACAAAATTTGATTTCATTGAGTTTCGGGTTTCTCTTGGCTTTTTGGCTCATTCTCACTAGCTTTACCCACACTTTCCCCTCTTCCTCTTATTTTTTTTCCGTTCTCTTTGCTTTCTCTCTCCTAGGGTTTCGGATTTGGAATTTTTCACCTAATCTCACTCACCCACACATTTTTCATCATTTTTCCTTACCTTTCTCACTTTCCTTCCATGGTTAATAGTGAACTCCCCATCCCCGACCCCGTTATTGATATTGGAGCCGTCCTAGGGGAGGACATAGAGGCTGAGGATATCCTCCCTCCCATTCCTGAGTTGGTATTGCCTCCTTTTGCTGACAGACCATTTGAGGTGGATACCTACCAGCCACGTACACACGCTCTGACCCCGAGCGGTATTCTGCGATTTAAGGGCCTCATTCCAGGGATTGACGAGGACATCTTACTGCAAGGACCCACCGAGCACTTGTCCGTCGATTCCTCTATAGGAAGCATTATTCTTTTCTTGTTTTAGCATTTATTTGAATTCTTTGCATACACTGACAACATTTCTATACTATAGGTGATGGCCAGGAGGATTAGAGGTTATGGGTCTATTTCTAGCCCCAAGCACTGGTACGAGAGACTCACTACAGAGGTGTATACATTGGTCGACACGGCCGGCTTCGGGCCTTTCTGTTCAGGGCTCATACAGATGAGGGCTAAGCCACTGCTCTACGGGGCCTTGGTAGAGAGATAGTGGGACACCATAGACTCATTCCACTTCTCATCGATCGGGGAGATGACTCTGACCCCGTACGACTTTTTGATGCTCACCAGCCTGCGGGTCGGAGTTGGTGGCCCGATCCCCTTTGATCCTGACATGGCACAGTGGAAGGCCGCACAGATTCACCTCCTTGGGGTGACCCCGGACATTGCTAGTCCTGGGATGGTGAGGTACAGTTGGTTCTTGGAGCACTTCTCTAATCTTCAGCCAGCTGTTCCAGAGGAGGTCGCCCAATACGCTCGTGGATTTCTTTTGTATCTCCTTGGTACCGCCCTGTTTGCAAACAGGGAAAATACTATGGGGTTATATCTCTTGGGAGCACTGGTGCATTTTTAGCTGGTAAAGGAATATGACTGGGGTGGTGCCGACCTGGCCACCCTGTACTGTTACATGAGCTCTGCATCCCGCCAGAAGGCGAACTTACTTGACGGCTACTGGAGAGCCTAGGAGGTACATTTCATACTTACTTTTATGCTTTGCTTTACATTCTGCTCAACTTTGCATGTTGTTTTGTATTTATCTGCTTATGCACTTTATCTATGTCTTTCTGCTTGCAGCTATGGGTTTACACATATTTTACCTCCCTAGCTCTGGTCCCAGTAAGGCCGATTGAGTTGTCAGTACCCCGCTCCCAGTATTACAACTCCCGATTTAAGCAACGCCGCCGCGTAGACCGAGACTTCCTCTACTTTTGTCGTTTCTTTGATACCATCACCGCGGATCAGGTAACAAAATCTGTCACTAGTCTTTCCATTTTACTATTTCTATACTATTGTCCCACATTGCACTATCATTCATACGGTTGTCCCATACTACACTATTTCCATACTGTTTAGACTTTTGACATATTCTGTTCACAGGTTGACTGGCATCCCCCAAGCTTCGAGGGTGATTTATGCTGCTACATGGGAGGCCTCCAGCACGCAGATCCTTTTTGAGGGTCCCTTTGACAAGGCATACTACTTGGGGGAGCCATTCATCCGCCAGACCTGAGGCCAGGCTGATCTTGATGTTCCACATCCTCCTCCTCCTAGTATGAGGATTGTCGATGAGCTTCACGATGGGCCTATGATCGACCTCTTGATGCAAGGAAAGGACGGTGACAGATACCATGAGGCCGGCAATTTCATTACATTCTTGCGGGACCAGGTGATGGCGTCTCTTACCAGGAGTGCAGCCTGTGCGCTTTTCAAGGCTACCGCCACTACTACTAGAGGTGCTCCTGCTGCTGCAACTCACGTACTTCCTGAGGCTGCCACCCCCATTCTTGGGCTTCTTGCGATTCCCACCGAGGTCGTATACATGCAACTGAACGAGGAGATTGAGTAGATTCTCCTTGAGCATATCGAGGAGAGAGATTGCAGACTGGTGATTACTCCTGACATTGAGCTGGTACACATTCCTTTTATACTTCTACCCACTGCCCCTTAATTTTCGTTGTCCTCTGTTATTTCTATTCACTGGTCTTTGTTATTTCTGTTCACTGTTCTCAAATTCTATTCCTTTTGCAGGTACCCGGGGCGTATACTGATGACCTCCTCTGGACGATTAACCAACTACTTCTCATAGTGCGAAGGAGACAGACTGCTCTGGCTGCCTACGGGATTGAAGTATACTCTATCTATAGTTCACTATTGTAGCCATACTGTCGATACTTCCGTTAGTCCATACTGATACTTGTACTCTTTTTAGCTTGAGCTAGTGCCAGCAACGTCTGCAGGACCTCCTCCAGCTCGGAGGAGAGGGAGATAGGGCCCAGGGAGAGGTCGAGGAGGAGTTGATCAGGAGAGAGGCCAAGTGAGGCAGCGCTCACCTTTGAATAAGTCTTTTGACGGGTCTACAACCCCCAAGGACAAGGGAGAGGAGGTTGACTTGCAGTCCAGTAGCCCCAGTGATGATAGTGATACACCCCCTCCACAGTCGAGAAGGAAGAAGGCGAGGATATTTTGATGATTCACTTTTCTTTTCTTTCCTTTTGCTTTGTAGTGTAAGAACTACGTAGCTTCAGATAGACCTATGTATTTTCATTTTTAAATACTTTTCTTTTGTTTTTGTAAACCAATGATTGGGGTGGACCCTCTAGTTATGAAAAAGAATATTTTGGATCACTTCTCTTATATGGCATGGCATGTGATGACTGTATGGCACCACTGTTGCATGATAATCTTGTACAAAATGTTAGAACTGTGAAGACTTGCTCTTGAATTGATTCTTGAATCAGATAACAACTTTCAACTGGTGAAAATACAAAATACAACTCTATTATAGAAAAACAAAATGAAAACAACTTAAAAATACTAAAGAACACTTGATGCAAACAAAACAAAACTAGAAACAGAGCTCCGGTACAACAAGGCAAAAACCTATCTTCTCTGTAACTGCTCTACTCTAAGCAGTCATTGAGAGCCGACCGGCTCCCAATAGGTACAGCTGGCTCCCTATGAAAGCCAGCCGGCACTAAAAAAGGATGTCGGTTAGTGCAGTCCAGCTGTCATCCACTGCTCTTTCTCAAAGTCTATAAAGAGTGATCCCAAGCTGTTATCTCAATAAAGCAGCAAGATTTTAATATTTTGCTCCCAAGATAGAGATCCTTTCCAACAATAAGCTTTGAGGCTAGATTGCCACTTTAGACGGCTCGAAAAAGGTGAACTTCTGCGATTTTGGCCTAAACACTCTTTTCCCTTTGAGCCGCACTCTGCTTTGCTTTTCGTTCCTCCATGTCGTGGTCCTGTGTTGGAACCCAATTACACATGTGTTTCACTTCAGATCACAAGAATTGTGTCCAACGCTCGAAGAATTTCAAACATTAATGGAATCCTGGTGTGACGAAGAAATGATGCCGCAGCCCCGTTTTGGCCATGCACAGGCTTCGGGACGGATGTGTGGGCTCACTTTGTATGAGGCTCGATCCTTGGCACATGATAGGGAGTTGGACATTCCTAGTCTGGTTTGTCAGTTTTCCGCTATTGGAGACAGGAGTGACCTTCTTTGGTGAGGCTATCGGCAACATGCTCTGTGCTTGTGCTTGCTTGCGCAACTCCTTCTTGCCTTTAATGTCAGTGTAGCTAGCATCCGGTTGATCGAAGTGGCTCAATGCTTAAAAGAGGGAATGAGATGCATGGGTTTGGCCCTGGCCGAAACTTTGATGGGCCTTGATGCTTTCCATCAGCGAGAGACTACTCAATTTGCAAGGAGTTCGCTGTTTCTCCAGGTTGTTATTTCCCACCCTCCTTATTTATATTTCACACACCACTCAACACTCATTCTCTATTTTCCTCTCTAGCCCTTTCTTTACTTTTCTCTTAACATCCATCTCTCTATTCTTTAATCTCTCTTATTTTTCATCCCTCCCTAGGTATGGTTGATGGATAAGTTGAAAGTGGTGACCCTTGCCCCGAGTACTCACACAAAGCTTCCTTTTTTCGCTAATAGCTAATAGATTTCCCTTTAGAGGGATTATGGTGTGATTGGATGTGTAACCAATCTATAGCCGACATAGCTTGGCGTTGCCCCTGGTTTGAGGTAACTGAGATGAGCTACAGCATGTCCTGCCAGCCGGGTATACAATTGATTGGCCTTACACACTGTGTGTTTTATTTTCCCTTCCGGTTCAAACGCCAGTTTGGCCATGATCAGATACGTCTAGATGAGGAGGTGGAATACCCAGCTTTATTTCCTATTTGTGGTTCACGCTTGCCTCGGTACCTTACTGATTAGAGGATGAGAGAGCTTCTAGCCCCTGCCTCTAGCTTCAATTACACCCTTTCTGACGAGTGTTTGGCAACAAATTGGGCTATCTTTAGCTGCGGAAACTTCCACGAGTGCAAGCAGAAGACATAGAGCTACCTGACTCAGCTGTGCCCCTAGTTTTACTGCTTTGATCATTCTTTTCAAGTTTTATGATGTAAAAGCAACTTTGATTTAAATCACAGATTTGGAGAATGTACTTGTGTTGAAATCAATAAAATTAAAGTTACGAGTACTAAAAATTTTCCTTTTGGTCCCAAAAATGGTCCAAGTTGTAAAAGGGGTAAAATTTTGAGAAAAATCAACTTTTATTAAAACTTTTCAAAACAATTTTCGGAAATGGTCATCGTCTGACACGCACAGAATCATCCCTCAAGATGCATAGCCCCGAATCAATAGATCACGACTGCCCTAACTACATCCGCCATACCGGCTCTTCTACCAACATAAAGATCACACAACCGAGCTAACTGATAATGGAGAAAAATGACCGGATCAAAATATGAATGACTAAGACAGTTGAGTTGGAGATGGTTACGACCGAACTTTAGGATGAAGCTGTCTACGTATCCCAAAAATGAGAATCAGGCCTTATGTAATTCGACTTTGATTCACTTGTGTATTAACACTTTCCTTTTACGCTCTAACTTTTGCCAAAGTCGCCATTTATGGTTTTCAACCTTGCAAGTTCAGTTTTTCTTTGTTTCTAATTTTTTGTACTTTAACTTTTGCCTAGGTCGCTCTTTCAGGTTTTCAGCTTAACGAGCCTCTCAGGGGTAGTATTTCTTCAACTTGTCCATATTGATCGGTTGTGAAAACTCCAGACCATCCAGGTCCATGAGAATAATTACCTCTCCTGACCAAATAGATTTTATGATATAAGGACCAGTCCAATTGGGTTTGAACTTACCCCTAGGGTCGTGGATGGGAGCCCGGCTATCTTTCAGTACCATGTCCCCTTCCTAGAGATTCCTAGACTTAACTTTCTTTTTAAAAGCCCTAGCAATTCTGCATTGGTAGCCCTAGACATGATACAATGCCCTTAGTCTTCTCTCATCAAACAACATTAACTCCTCAAACCTACTATGTTGTTAGTCCGCCTCCGCTATCTGACACTCAACCATAACTCGCAGCAATGGCACTTCAATTTCAATTGGCAGAACAGCCTCCATTCTATAGACGAAAGAATAAGGGATTGCCCCTATAGATGTTCGGATTGAGGTTCTGTAGCCCCAAAGCACGAATGGCAGTTTATCCGGCTAGTTCCTATATGTTTCCACCATCTTCCGCAAGATGTTCTTCACATTCTTGTTTGCGGCCTCAACAGCTCCATTAGTCTGCGGTCTGTACGTCGATGACTTATGAAAAACCACATTGTATTTCTCAAGCAAATCTTGCGCCTCTTTCTTGAAGTGCAAGCTGTTATCGGAGATGATCTCGTTCGACACCCTATACCAACAAATAATATTGTTCTCGATGAACTGGGCCTCCATCCATTTCGTGAAGTAGTCAATCGCCACTAGGATAAACTCATGCCCATTCGAGCCTTTCGATGTGACTGCCCCAATTATATCATTTCCCCAAACAGAAAAAGACGAAGTCATGTTGTAGAGCTTTGATGGTGGAATATTCATGCAATTAGCATGGACTTGACATTTGTGGCATCACCAAACAAAACCAATACAATCCTCCTCCATGGTCAACTAGTAACAGCCTTGTCTGAGGATCTTCCTAGCTAGCATCACACCATTCATGTGTGCCCCACATTCTCCTCCGTGGATAGCCTCTTATAAGACGCTTCGATTCCTCTTCCTTCACATGCAGCTTGTGCATTCCCAGATGACCTCTTTTATACAACTTACCCCCGCAGATGACAAATTGGACGGCCAAACGCCGTATTCCCTGTTTGTCCTTGCCATTTGCCCCTGGTGGATACATCTCATTTTCCAAAAAGTTCCAAATATCGTAATAGCAAGGGTTTTTGTCTTGTACTTCATCTATTGCGGCAATAGTCTCGTAAGCCGGCGTGTATTTCTATTCGATACTGATTGGACACTGTGAGACCATGAAATATCTTCTCACATGGATTGTAGAGATCCAACAAAGAGATGAACTTCGTCCTGGTATACCTGCAAAGACGAGCATGATCGGCGCCACCTAACCGGGGTTGCCGGCCGGAGGCACTCCGATGGTGAAGTCAGTCACCTGTTAAGTAGAATGAAAGTCTAGAAAGAGTAGAGTGATTGGTGTGTAGTGTAGAGAAAGAGAACATACCATTCTTCTGGGATGCCCCCCCTTTATATAGATGGGGGGGGTGTGATATTTGCCTGGGCTGGACCCATTGTAGGCCTTATTTGGGTTAACCCCAATAAGTGGATATATATATTTTTCTGGCTCCCACAATTGCCTCAAAACTTTCATTGTCTTCGGTAGAAGGAATTAAAGTTTTTATTGCTGAGTTATGCTGTTCAAATAGATGTTAGGTCCTTTGACAAAGAATACATTTGATAAATGAATAACATAAATGAATGAATGGCTGGATAAATGTATATATGTATGAATGTATGTACAAATATATGTATATAGAGAAGAGAGGTGAGCTAAAGCCCAGTGAGTAATACTATCTCTATAACGATGGGCCACGGTATTATAACCCCAAGGTAAGGGTGTAGTATATTATCGAGTGCAAAGATTTCTTCCAAATATGGACTTTCGTGCCGAGCTAGAAATATTTCTATATGCCGAGCACGGAAATGATTGCCTGAACCAAATAAGACAGATTAAATAAGGTAGATATATTAGCAAAAAAATGGACCACGGTATTATTACCCCCGGGTGAGGGTGTAGACCTGAGGTATTATAACCCCCGGGTGAGGGTGTAGGCCACGATATTCGAACCCCCGGGTATGGGTGTAGGCCGCGGTATTCTAACCTCCGGGCATAGGTGTAGGCCGCAGTATTCTAACCTCTAGGCGTAGGTGTAGGCCGCAGTATTCTAACCTCCGGGCGTAGGTATAGGCCGCGGTGTTCTAACCCCCGGGCATGGGTGTAGGCCTTTGCTGATGGCGCTCCGTGTCGAGTGCGAAGATTACGCTGTACTCTGATACTTTTACTGATTTTAAGTGGCGACCGAGTGCCAATATGGCAAGGACTTTTAATAATGCATCCTGTACCGAATAAGGTGGACGTTTTAATCACCAATAATATTGCTCCGCTTATATGGAATTGCCAAGTAGATATTGGGCCAACTATTTAATTGTCGAGTTTCTCGATTTGCGTTTAGTCCAAGGTAGACTTGCCCCATTGCTTTCGAATGACAGGTGTTAGTCGGAAGGAATGACAGACTTGCCCTATTGCTTTGGTAAAATGACGGCGCACAATACTGTGCGAACTGCTGACTGCCAAATGCAAATTGCCGACTGCCAAGTGATAATGGCCGACTGCCAAGTGTAATGTATTGCCCCAAAACTGGCGCTTGCTTGGAGCGGTGTGAAAAGGAGTGGGAGTGTGTAACTCAAGTAAATGTCATAATGTTTGTACCAAGTTGGCCGAGTATGCATGCATATCAAAAGTGCCGAGATGAAGATCGGCTGATGTGCCCCAATTGGAAAGTGAAAAATTGACTAAGATGTCCCAGTGGGCAATTATTTTGCCAAATAATGTTGTTAGGCGAATAAAGTTGATGCACGGCCGAATAATGATAGTGTTGAATTAATAATGGTGCCGAATAATCTTGCCGAGTAAATTTGATGCACTGCCGAGTAACTATTGGTCGGCGATTTTTCTTAGCTTCGCGGTGTGTCAGCATCACTTCAGAGTTGGATTTGCTAAGAACTTGGTTGGCAATGGTTGCCAATTTATTGAAGTTGAGATTCTTGTCCAACGTATATTTGCCCCATTGCTTTTGAATAAGATTGGTTATTTGGAAGGAATAAAATTGACTTGGGCCAAAATTGCCGAGTAGGCCGATAACAATTTGAAACAGATTCCGTGCCCCTGTTCGGTGCCGTGGCGAAATCGGAATGAAGCAGAGACAAACTAGGGTGCTTGGTGATATGCGAAGTGAGCCATTGCGCTCAATTTTTTGAAAAAAAATTGTAATTTTTATTTTTATTTATTTATTTATTTAAATTTTTTTAAAAATTTGTAAATTCTGACTGTACAGATGGACCCGAAATGCGTCAGATAGCTGGAAAGGACTATTGGATCGCTGTGATCAGACTCTTGATGGCGTAATTATAGCCAAAATGGATTTAACGGCTTAGATCAACAAGGTGTAATGCAACCGCGAAGCACATGATTATTTCTTCACATCTTGCTAGATCGTCTTCTCCAGCGAAAAAATTCATTTTCTGGGCAAACTTTGAGCGGCCTGTACGGCTTCGTTTGAGCTCCGATTTTGACGCGGTTTGTTGCGTTGGACTCGTCTCAATGAGTACTTCACGTTGGTATGGGCAAAACTTGAGTTTGACAGCTTTGAAAATTTCAGTTGCCGGAAAATCTGAGCTGTATTGCAATTTTTGGCATACTTTGGTTACTTGACTACTCGGGTTAGTGGGTTTGGACTCTTTGAGTCGATATGAATCCTGTGGCATGTTTAGATGTGGATTTCGGCAAACCGAGATGATAGTTCTATGCCGAGATATTAGTGCCGAATAAGTCACAAAGTTGCTGAATATTGTTGCGGAATAATATTGTAGATGTCAAAGAATGTGCCGAATAAGAAATGTTGCTGTGTATTATTTGCCGAATACGTTATAAGCCGAGTTGATCATATGCATGTAGCGTTAATAATGCCGATGAATTCTATTGCCGAATAAGTTGACATATAATGATGTGAGCCGAATAACGTAGATAACGGGGCGGGATTGTCCGATGCTGACCTATGGGCGACCGAGTAGTCTTGCTGCCGAGTAGTGTTGCTGAGTAAGCAATGAGCCGAATAAGTCAATAAGTTGCCGAATTGTTTGTTGGGCTTGGGGATGAAAGTTGGTTCGTTGGTGGTTTCCGAATATGCGTAGTTGTGATAGCCAAATGGATAAGAAATTCAAGTTGGAGTGAGTGATCGGTGAAGATGGATGATTATGGCCTAGCTCTAGGAGCCTGCTGTCAAAATTGCACGTTGATCGGACACAATCTGACCAGTGAACTATCATTTAATGTTCCCAATTGGCCGGCTTATTGATCCCAATACGAGACTCAGAATTTGCAAAATTGGACCCAAAAAATGGATTCTATACGGCAAAAAATGCAAGGGTAGACATTCTCGAAGTTATCGGATCACCCGATTGATGCGAACAAGTTAGGATGCAACGTAGCACGTTGCGCCGAAAAGCGCACAATAAATTCTCATGCCATCTTCATGTAGCACCTTCATGCAGAACTTCGTGAAAAGCATAATTCTTCAAGTTCAAACTCTTCACTTTGAGCCCTGCTAACTCCTTCGTCGTAAGTCTGATTTGCCTCATTTTTGCGGTATTGAATTCAGCTCGTAACCTAAGCTAGGATACAACGTAGCACTTTGCGCCGAAAAGCGCACAATAAATTCTCATGCCATCTTCATGTAGCACCTTCATGCAGAACTTCGTGAAAAGCATAATTCTTCAAGTTCAAACTCTTCACTTTGAGCCCTGCTAACTCCTTCGTCATAAGTCCGATTTGCCTCATTTTTGCGGTGTTGAATTCAACTCATAGCCTAGTGTTCATTTCATTAGTCGTACGCCTCATTCCATCACTTCTCGGATGCCGGCGGACCTCCCAATGTTGACCAATAAGATGGTTTTACTTCTTTTTGTTGTTGTTGTTGTTGTTTTTGTTCGGCTCTTGTCCTCGGCAAAAAATGTAGTCGGTGGAAGAATGTACTTGGAGGGGAAATGTACTCGGCAAAATAGCTTGGTGGTTCACGTTGTTGGCTAAGCACTCGGCGGCGAATAATCGGGGCCGTTTTTGTTGCCAAAGAATGGAGCTCGGCGTCAAAGATCGGCCGAATAACTTTGTAGTTGTGCCGAGAAATTTGTTATAAGTTACAGCACTGCCGAAATGCATATGCATGGGCTCCAACGTCAGATACAAATGTAAAGTTGCCGAATTAGCCATGTTGGGTTGCCGTACAGCCTTGGTGGATTGCGAAACAACATCGGCGTCATCGTATATATAATGTGACTACCAAGAAGTTGGTCAGCAGTACTTGGGTCGGTGATTGTGCTGATCTTTTGATCGGCGATTGTTCTTAGCGTCGTGGTGTGCCGAAACACTTGGTCGGTGTCTCTTTGGATTTGGTTTTGCTAAGAACTTTACTGGCAATGGTTGGCAACTTATCTTGGCTCTTTCTTGCTAGAGCATTTGGTTGGCTTGTTCTTGTAGTGTTGTCTTGGCCAAGAGTTTAGGTGGTAATGCTTGTTAACTTTTGGCTTTGCCGAGTCCACTTGTTAGATAAGGGAAATGCTCAAATGCTAGGAGGTATTTTAAATTATACTAAAGTAATAATTGCCCAAGTTCTAAGAATAATTTCTGTTGATGTTGCGGAAAACATATTCAATTAATAATTGTGATAAACAAGAAGTTAAAATTAGATAAAACAATGTAACTCTTGAAGTCGTCCTTTATTGTGGTGCCAAATAATAATGTTTAATCTAATCAAGATATACCAAGACACAGAAGTGAAGACCCAGCATGTGATTAATAAAGTTCCGTACGCATGCAAGTATATATATATGAAGCCGAGAGATAAATAAATAAACAATATATGTTGACCTCATATTATATGGGAAGATCTATTAAATTTATTTTAGCCGAGAGATAAATAAATAAATAATGACCAGGGGGTGAATTTGGATACCTTCGGTTTTGTCGAGATTTTGGTTGGCATCAACATGACCCATTCATGACAATTGAAGTTGCCTCTGTTTGAATTTATATGCAGATATATATATACATATATATATAGCCTGTCGGCTACCACAATTAAATAAATAATAATAATAACTTTTTTATCATAGCTCATGGTCCATCCTATGGCAATGTCTCTTACTGGGAATAATTCTAGAGAGAGAAAACCTAAAGACCCAACCGTGGATTCCATAAAAATTGTTAGTATAGATATATGTATATCTCAAGAATAAATTATAAAATAAACTCCTATGAGGCAAAAACTAAATGAACAATCTTGGGAGTGGGTTTGGCCGAGCAACCCTTTGAATAATGCCGAAAAGAAGATCCCACAAACATAATCTGAAACCCATTTTTAGAAAGAGAAAGTGAAGATACAAAAGTGAATCCATGAGCACTTGTTTTATTGTAACACTTTTCATCAAGATTTACCATGAAAAAAGAAAAGAGTTTCTATGGAGTTTGTCAGTACACACAGATATATGTATACAATTCAAGAATTGATTTTACAATAATTTTTTAATAAATTTCATCAGAGAGAAAATTCAAAGCTTAACTGTGGCTCGTGATAACCATCAAAGTGTTGTTGATGTTGAATGTTTACTTACAGTAACATGTTTGCTATGTTCTTCATTGATCTCGTTCAGTCGTTTCCCACAGACGGCGCCAATTGTGAGACCATGAAATATCTTCTCACATGGATTGTAGAGATCCAACAAAGAGATAAATTTGGTCCTGGTATACCTGCAAAGACGAGCATGATCGGCGCCACCCAACTGGGGTTGCCGGCCGAAGGCACTCCGATGGTGAAGTCAGTCACCTGTTAAGCAGAATGAAAGTCTAGAAAGAGTAGAGTGATTGGTTTGTAGTGTAGGGAAAGAAAACATACCATTCTTCTGGGATACCCCCCCCCCCCCCAATATAGATGGGAGGGTGTGATATTTGCTTGGGCTGGACCCATTGTAGGCCTTGTTTGGGTTAACCCTAATAAGTGGATATATGTATTTTTCTAGCTCCCACAAACACATTTTCACTCCCAACGGGATGTCTACCATAGAAGATAGAGCTGCCAAAGCATCAGTGAACCTGTTGTTCTCTCTTAGCAGATGCATGAATGTCAACTTTTCAAACCTCAGAATCAGCATATCTAAGGTCTGATGGTAAACCTTCATCTTCTTTTCTTTGACTTTCCAATTTCCATTTGCTTGAGAAATAACCAAGTTTGAGTCCCTAATGACATCCAATCTTATTGCCTTTAGTTCTAGGGAAGCTTCTAAACCAGCAATACACGCTTCATATTCTGCTTCGTTATTGGACACTTTAAATCGGAGTTTGAAGGCTAAGGGTATATGGAAGCCATTGGGTGCTATTCGCAACACACCTATCCCATAACCATGCTGATTAGATGCTCCGTCAAAGTACATCGTCCAAGTTTTCTCTCCCACATGCAAAATGTTTTCATCTGGGAACAAGTATTCCACTACCTCAGCTCCCTCTACCAGGTGGTCAGCCAAGAATTCCGCTACAGCTCTTCCTTTAGCTGACTTGTGGATAGCATATTTGAGATCGAATTTAGAGAGAATAAGCAACCAACGAGCTAGCCTACCCATAAGTGCCGGTTTCTCAAAGAGATATTTGATGGGATCTAATCTCAAAACTAGGATTACAGAATGAGCTAACAAGTAGTGCCTCAACTTCCTGATAGCGCATACCAAGGCTAAGCAAGCTTTCTCCAAAGAAGTGTAGCAGGTCTCGTTGTCTAGTATCTTCTTACTCAAGTTATAGATGGCCTTCTCCACCTTATCTTCAGATTCTTAAGCGAGCATGCATCCCATGGTCGAGTCCGTTACTGATAAATACAAAATCAAAGGCTTTCTCAGCTCTGGTGGTAACGACATAGGCGGATTCTGGAAGTATTGCTTGACATGTTCAAAGGCATACTGATAGCAATCGTCCCATTGGAACTTCTTTCCTTTCTTCAGGAGACCAAATAGTGGTTCACAAGTCAAGGTTAATTTTGAAATAAACCGCCTTATGAATTGCACTTTACCCAGGAAGCCGCGCACCTCATTTTCAGCCCTTGGTGGTGGCATTTCTAAGATGACCTTGATTTTGGAAGGATCTATTTCAATTCCCCTCTGCGTGATCAAAAAGCCCAGCATTTTCTCTACTATTATGCCGAATGTGCATTTTTGCAAGTTTAACCTCAACCTGTATTCCCTAATCCATTGAAAGAATTTCTCTAGTGCGGTGTAGTGGCCTTCCCGTTTTTTGGATTTGACTATCAAGTCATCCACATATACCTCCACCTTTTTGTGGATCATATCATGCAAAATGGTGGTCGCAGCTCTTTGATAAGTAGCTCCAGCATTCTTCAACCCAAACAACATGACTCGGTAGTAGTACGTACAGCATGTCGTGGTGAAAACACTCTTTCTCGGTCTTCTGGTGCCATTAGAATCTGGTTATATCTCGAAAACCCATCCATGAAGGAAAGCAAGGCATGGTCAACAGCAAAATCCATTAACTCATCTATGTGCGGTAACGGAAAGTCATTCTTCGAGCTCACTTTGTTCAGGTCCCTGAAGTCGACACAAACTCGGATTCTGCCATTCTTCTTTGGAACTGGAACAATATTGGCCAACCATGTCGGATATTCAGATACCAGTAAAAACCCTGCCTCAATCTGTTTGGTGACCTCCTCCTTGATCTTCAATACCTAGGTGGACTTTATGCAGCTTCTGCTTAACTAGTCGGGTCTCAGGGTCAAGAGGGATCCAATGCTGTACAATCTCGGGATCGATTCCAAGCATATCTTCATAGGACCATGTGAAAACATCTTTAAAATTTTTAAATAAAACGATTAAACGCTCGCGCTCCTTCGAAGACAACATGGACCCGATCTGGACCAAGCGGGGATCCTCCTCAGTACCCACATTAATCGTGATGATTTCATCAGTACAGGGCTTAACACGCCTCTCCTCCTCATGATCAACCAAATTTTTCAACACCCAAGGAATTTCTTTCTCTTCGTTTAAGTCAAAATTTTGAAAATCAAGATCAGTACAACAAACCAAAGGCACAGAAAAATAGGCAAAGTCTATTGCATTCTCATTCAAATAGTCTAGATCCTCAGTTACAGTTGACTCAAAAGAAAAACTAAAAGATGACCGAGACAGGACCTTGGTATCTAGGTGTCCACTCCCAGAAATACTAGACTCAGACAAACTAGAATCTGACTCCAACTCCACAGACTCCGTGGAATCAGATTCGGACTCACTATCCGATTCAGAACTGTTGATGACGCCCTTTTCAAACTTCCAGACGAGGCGTGGAGCCTCAGACACATCCACGATAAGATTGGAGAAATACGTTGCTGGTATCCCCGATCATTGAGATAGTAAAACTATGCCCGAAGTTGGCGGACTCAACATGTGCAGTAGAACTCGCTAGTAAGTCAGCTAGTGCTCTTCCTAGTAACTTTTCCTCTTCAATATCCAGGCTTGTTATCCTGCCTTGATCTGTGTTAGTACTCAGGTCTGTCTGCTCACCTTTCTCTTCTAGCAACTGGTGTCCGAAGAAAATCTCAAACCCTGGATACCTTGTCTTTGTTTCCCAGTCATACCACGGCTCTGGAAACCCATAGAAGAGGAAATCCTTCCCTTGGCGGACAAAGCGTCCGTTCAGGGTTCCCCGTATTGGCTTGTGGACTAACTCATACTACTTCCCAGTCCTCTTTGCTTTCATCCTTCCTCGCAACTCCTCTCACTTTCTTTGCCAATCTGCAACGGTAGGTTTGTATCCCAGCCCGAAAGCGTGAGGGTTATGACTCATCTCCTTGGAAATAGTACCTCCCTACCGACCACTTTTACCTAGTCCTGATCTAGGAATATGCCCCTGTTTGTTCATCATGTAAATAGACTGGGCACTCACGTAATTCCCATCATCTTCTGCCATGATAGTTTGGACCAACCGGGCTTCCGTCAGCGAGAAACCAGAAAGGAATACGTCCTCTTCCCCATGTATGATTTCCAATAATGGCGTTGTAGTTCCCTGGGGAGGGTGGATCGCAGAATTGCCATACACAGTAGGAATCCCATCTTTGAAGGGGTACTTTACCAATTGGTGGACCGTTGATGACACTGCTTTCATTTGATGTAGCCAAGGCCTTCCCAGTAGTAGATTGAACATGGCTGGTACATCCATTACATGGACTTCCACCTCATGTTCGGACAAGCCGATTAGGATATGGATCTTGAACGTTCCCATAACATCCCAGATCGTATTATCATAAGCCCAGATGGCTTGGGTCGTAGGTGTAAAGTCAACCGGCCTCAAACTAATGGCGTAGGTAGTCCTCACTGGACATACGTTGATCGCCGATCCGGTATCTACTAACACCACCAGAATCTACTTTTTCTGACTTTCCAGGGTTATATATAAGGGTCAGTTATGGTTGGCACCCTCAGGTAGTAACTCCTTATCTATAAAAGATATCACCGGTGTAACGTCCCCCGATGTAACCAACGATACCAATTGGTCAGTAGTGGTGTTGATAGGCAGTTTGGTCCAGTTCATTGCCTCTAGTAGTGCTTGCCTATGCTCCCGAGAAGCCATGATTAACCCCCAGATTGATATGTCCACTAGAATCTTCTTGAGCTGTTTCAAGACTAGGTTTTCTTCAACGTCTTTCTTTTTTAACTTCTCGGCCTCTTTATTAGAGGACTCTGGCTGATCTAAAGTACCGACCACTCCGGGTCATGTGGTTAATCTCATCAGTATACCAGGTGTCATCCGTGGTCTTAACTTTCCACCCTTCATCAATGTATGCATGACTCAAGTCGCTGTCTTCCCATCACCCTCCTGCAGCCACAGTCGGGCCATTATCTAGCTCTATCCGAAGCATGTTCACATCATGGCCCCTGTCATCATACCATTCCTACTCCACCACAACTTTGGTTTCTTTATCCCTATATTTTCAGAGGTTCCTGAACATCCTTTTTCGATCACTGGGCTCCCAAAAGGGTAGCTTGGACATCACCTACCATTGTCTCGGGTTCTTCTTTCCCTCTTCCTTTTCTCTGCTCCAGAGCTATCTTTGTTTGTATCTCTTCTATCCTTTCCGTTTGAAATTGTTCTAGTGTCTATTCTTTCTTAGTCAGAGGTACAGCCTCAGCCTTGCCACTAGCACCGATTTTCTTTTCCTTCCTAGTCTCTCCTATCTGTTTCTCAACATCTGACTCTTTCTCACTCAACCATCTATTGCTCATTTCCGACTGGCTTGGATTTCACCACCCCAGTTGTACACTGCTTATATCCTCTTCTTCAAAGAAGTAAAGGTTGTCTAGGTCCTCTTCTAGCTTGGCCAAGTCCTCTTCTAGTTTAGCCAAATCATGAAGGTCTTCTTCGGACCCCTCAGGCTAATGTTGCCCTAATTCATCCTCCCTAATAGCATTGATACTGAGGAAGTCTGATAGTATAACTACTGGCTTTGGCTGATCAACAGCCACAATGTATAAACTGGGGTCATATTCCCCTGCAAGTGAGCCCCCCTTCTCTATGACATGGGTATCGGGTGAATCCTTCTCTAGTGCACTCACTTTTTTCTTCGCCTCTACCGTCACGGGCTCGGGTTGGGTTTATGGTGTAAAGTCCAGCATGCACATATCCGTGCCTTTTGGAATTATCACATCTGGCTTGGATAGGTGAGATGGGGTAATATATGTGCTGGGATTATAGGAAGGTGGTAGCATATGTATGTAGTTAATGCTCCTGGATAGAGGGACTTGGTTATGTGTAGGAAGTGGGTTGGTAGTTACATTTGGTTTGGAGGGTAGGCGATGACTTTGTTGTCAATGAGATCTTGGATCTCATGGCGTAGGCGGTAACACAGATCTGTGTGGTGACCATGTTGTTGGTGGAAGATACAGTACTGGATAGGGTCATGTTTGGAGGGCAATGGATCAGGAAGTGGTTGAGGATTGAGAGGCTTGAGATGCCCCTTTTCCGTTAACAATTTGAAAGCGCGAGCTGGGCTTATATGGAGGGGAGTAAAAACTCTTCGGTTTCGACGTGGACCGGTGTTTTGTGGAGGTTGCGAGGTCGTGGCAGTAACAAAGGGATCAGCCATCTTGGCCGTTGAAACAAGTGTACTAACATCTATAAGTCACGAAATAGTGCTATTACTAGCATTGGTACTCAGAGAAAATGGCCTTCTTGCCAGTTCACTTGTTCTGTGGATGATGCCCTTTTTGAATACACTCTCAATCTAGACCCCCAACTCATATAAGGAAGCAAAGGTGGATAACGGTGCCATTATCATCCTCTGCAGCATATCTAGTTCAAGATTCTGGACCACCAGCAGGACCTGTTCTCTTTCAGTAGGTCTATTTTTCATTCGGGCTGCCTTGGCTTTCCACCGAGCGACAAAACAATGAATGATTCTTTAGGATTCTGGGTAGTGGCCTCTAGTTCACTGATGGTTACCTCTATCTGCGTGTTATAAGAGTACTAGTTAACAAATGCCTCAGATAACTCCTCCCAATTCCACTTTGTAGAGTCCTCCAGTTTAGCGTACTAGATGGCTGCTGCATCAGATAGAGTTCTTCCGAACAATGAAGTTGTTGCGCCCGAGACAGACCCATTGGCCTTAGCACATCTGAAAACAAGCGGACGTGTACAGACGGATCCCCACTTCCATTGAATCTTTCAATGTGGGGCATTTTAAATTTCGTTGGTAATCTGACTAAAGCCTCTGTGTACCTATCTTCGATATCTAAAATGAAGTTGAAGCCTTGGAATTTTTTCAGTGCTTTCTCCAGTCTAGCAATCTTGATCAGAGCCGGATCAATTTCATTGATATCAAAGGGAAGGATTCCCGCAAGGGGTTGAACCAGAGGTTTATAAGTCAGAGCTGAAGAAAACATTTCCTGAGGGTCTGGAATTGAAGATTTTGCATTGGTGGAGGTGGATCTGAGTTTGGCTGAGCAGTCGGGATCAGATGCATGGTTGATGCGGATACCCTAGATGTGCGTCATAGATTAGCGATGATTTCATCATGTGCAGCCATCCTTTGGTTCACGGTATCCATGGTTCTCTGGAAAGTTGCCATCATGGCAACAAATTCTTCCGTGTTCTGTGCCATTACTGGACTAGGTGAGTTGGATGTTGGCGAACTACTTGAATGAGAACAGGTAGGTGTTTGTTGAATGCTTTGTACTGGTGCTGCTGACTGCGTGTTCCGTCTTCATCGGACAACTGGCGGAAGTGAGACTAACACTGGCTGACCGCCAACAAGGTCTTGAGCTTTGCAAAGCCTACCAAAGCGTGTCCACACAACTTGGGGAATATTAGGTCTTTCCAAAGTTATGATGGTAAACTACTTAACAAAAAATATAAATGAAAAACCATCAATCAAAACGGGCAGCACTTCGACCCAATTCATAGTAGATAAAACATAACTAAAGAACCACAATCTCCACTGAACTCTGTTCTCAAACTCATACTGATATGAACCATCCTATACAATCTCACTATAAAAGCACATACCAAGTAATAGAACCAAAACAACCCTAGGAGGGGGTAAGGTTTCCTGGTTCTAGATTTTTTACATGATCTAGGCTGCGTTGCTTCAATCACTGAGTCTCATCACATCCTACACAAGGGTGAGCATCATGTCCTAATTTGGAATAGTCAATATAGCTTCACTATATGCCACTAGGTCAAATGGTCAAAAAGGGTACCTTGACAAGATTACCTAATACACCTCTCACACCTATCACCGAGAAGTAAAAGGAGGATCAAACGGTACAACGATAATCCAGATCCAAGGGTTGCATTTCCAACATGACAGAGCCCATGACCGATTAGCCTTTCGGCAAGCTTTTGGGCAAGCCTCTGGCAAACTGTCTAGGAATAGCAGATGGAAAACACAGTGACTTCAAGTAACCACGCAAATGCAATGCAAAGAATATATAAGTGTAGATAAAATTTCACTTCCTGAATTTCAAGTCAAGTTCTCTAAATCCCCAGCAAAGTCGCCAGAAACTATAGCTTGACTTTTGTCCTTCTTTCGGATACGATAGCCCTACAGTTCAGACTCCCGTGGTTCTGAATCTGATTTCACAAGTGCAATGTGAAACAGTGAAAACACCAAAAGAGTCCGAATCCAGCAATTCTTTTTGGAAAATCGATGTTTGAATCAAATGCCAAAAATGGACTGCTTTTCCAGATTACAGAGTCGCCACCTAAATATTTTTGGGAAATTTAGGAAACCCGTGACTCATGCCAAAGGCCACTTGTCCATCATCACCAAAATGTCTCGGCATGGCAATTTAGGTACGAAAGGGGAAGGGCATGAATTGAGCATCCCACTCACCCGATCAAAGATCGGTCTCTACTAATCATGATGTGATATTTATTTACATTATATGCTCTTATTCCGATTATTAGCTATATTACTAAGTGTTGCACACAAGTATAAACTAATTTGCAAAAGTTGGAACTCTTTGATTTCATGTTTGTTTGAAAATTGTTTTGAATACGCGTCACTTAAAAAGTGAGTTTGTATGTACATTAATTAACTTATCCCAAGATTTATATCAATTAAGCACCTAGCCTCATGGTATTATGCTTGGCATGGAAACAATCACACTTATGCGATATGCTAAAGCGATAAGTGCTCACCTAGTACTCCAAGGCAAGCCAAATAAAGAAAAATGGTTTAGAAAATATGCATGTTCCTAAACAATACAATATGACTAATGCAACACACACATTTATGCAATTTTTAATTGGCTCAGCTATAAGCATGGTATATGATCCAATTCAAGACATGGGATAAAGCACGTCTTCAAGTAATGAAATTGAAATGAACATTGGTTAGAATGATGAGTTGAACCCAAATGTACATGAAACGAGTGTATGCAGACATGGGAATGCTAAATAAACATGATGCTCTATTCTACCATCCTAAGCGGGGAAATAAAATGGAGAAAGACGTGGGGTTGGAAGACATACACACTTATTAGATACTTATCCTCGCGCAGGAGGGTTCGAATAAATGTCCGAGTGTCCGGATTAAACTAATTATTACAAACTTTGAATAAATGAATTAAAACTAGCTAACTATTTAACTAGATATCTAAGTTATTATAACCAACATGAACAATATAACCAACAAGCTGAATTAACTAATTATGACGGTTGTAAATACACATTGCTAACTATAATGATAATTAACGAATATTAATTTATAACATTGATCTAAACAAGGATGCACAAGGATCGTATGCACAGCATCCAGAAACTGCTCTGTCTGCCCAGACTTGCTTTGTTTCACCTTTAGTCACTGCTTTCTATTTTCTGCAAAACACTTTGTTTACCAAGCATTGGGAGCTTGCTGGCTCCAAATAAGCTTCGGCTAGACCCAAAAAGTGCCAGCCGGCACTTTATTTTATGCCAAAAAATGCTTTATGCTCTAAGTTGGGAACAGTGCAGACAGAGCCTTTCTAGGCCCTGTTTGTCCTCTCTGGTCTTCTCTATCATAGAAATCCTAAAGAGAAGAATGAAGTCATTACCAAAACCATCAATAAGCAAGTTGATTGCTTGATGATTTCAGACATGAGTTTGGACAAAAATTAATGAATACAATGAACAATGACCACCCCTTCTTCTTATCATGGAGTGATCTCAAAGAGGGAGGTAGAGACACTTTAAGGTTCATCACAACATCAGGAATTGACGTGTGATAACCCTCGACTCAATGGATTTGGCATAACATCCGGCCGAACCTAAGCAAAATAACTCATCTTCTTTATGTTGGTTGGTTCATTTTAAGCCAATTTTCTTAGTCCTTTCCATTCTTTAATCCATTTGTCCAAAGTGATGAATAAGTCCACTAAAGATTACATCTACAAAATGAGAAGCATGTCAAACAGGAAATGATTCTCAACATAAAAGAGAGACTATGCCGTTGAGGATGAACCTCCATAGAGATTAAGCCATTAAGCATAGATCTCTAACTCATGTTTTGAATAACCATCAACCGGTTGAAACAACTCTCAAACAAAAGAAATGGATGGTAAGTTGCTTATTAAAATGAGGCTCTTAACATGGAAATCAATTAAAGAAAAGCTAAGAACAACATATATATGACAACTTATGATACAACAAACGAAATAATCAAAGCTTCAACCAATTAAATAACCTAAGATAACCTTAAAAAAAACCCCTAATAGGTAAAAAAAATAGTGGCTCAAATGCATGAAAAGAGCCCAAAAAAAGCTAAACAAGAAGCAATGAAAATAAGGCTAGTAAACAAGAACAATGAGGGGTGGCTAACCCCTCCACCTTTGAAACCTCAAAGCATGATTTTTAGCCTCTTTTAAACTTTGAAAATCAATTTGGAAAGCAAAGAAAAAGGTGTAAATCAAGGGTTTGAGCTATAGGTAAAGGTGCAAGAAAGAGTGTTAACTCTTTCTACCCTTTGGTAGCTATCCAAACCCAAGCTTAGACATTTGAAATAGGCTCAAGAAAATATAAAAACACAAGAAATAGATAGCAAGAGATAGCAAAGAGAGCAAGAGAAGAGGTAGTAAGCTTATACCTCTCAAAGAAGGTAAGCTCTTGTTTGTAACACAAACTTGGTTCAAGCACACTCTCAAGCTTGAATTGTGATTCACAAAGCTCAACCAAGGTTCTAAGGTTATCAACTAAGGTGATGTATGGTGTATGGATATTGATCAAGAGAGATAGGTTGGCTCAAAGGTGACTTGTATAGGAAGAATGAGGTCTCTCTTGTATGTATATGTTCTTTTGAAATTTTCCAGCCCTCAAAACAGAGATATCACCTCGTTTTTATAGAATTCAAGCAAAATAGGTCAAAAATATCTTCAAAAACTGGCCCATTCCCACCCAAAACAATGTTTCTCGCTATCGAGTGCCGGCCGACACCCAATGGCTACGGCCGGCACCCATTGTGTTCCGGTTGGCACCCAAAGTTTTCCCCTGTTCCACTGTTTTAAACTCAATGTAGGGTGGCATGATGTTCAAAAATGAATTTGTGGGGCAAAGATAGTATGTATATGAAGGGTTTAGGATTGGTTTTGGAGCGCAAGCTTACGTTCCTTCGTTGAGACTTCAAATCACACTCAACACAACTTCATCATCGAGCGCACAGGACAAAGCATCCAAGTTTTGCGGGCGGCCAAAAATGGGGTGTCTACAAGGTACAAACTAACTACAATCCTGAGCTGGACTATTTCATGCTCTGATTCTTAAGCAATTGCTAGAAATTATACTTGAATAATATAACCATTTACACGTATAGAATGAACGAACTGATTTTATTGAACTAAAGAGCTAAAATCACATATGTATAAACTACTTTAATTCTGACATTTAATGAAAATAGATTCTGAGGTTTGCTGCATTCCATGGACGCGATACAATCTTGATTTCCATATCTTGCAAATAATAAGCTCCTTTCCCCCCAAGTGCAGTAACTTTGTATAGCCCTTCCTAGTTAGGGCCCAATTTTCCATCGGTTGGCTTCTTCTGGTTGTCTAGAAATTTTCTGAGCACCAAATTCCCTAACTGGAATGACCTAGGCTGGACTTTCTTGTTGTGGCATTTTGCAATCTACTTTTGGTAGTTGGCTAGACGGACTAGCGTTGCTGCCCTTTTTTCCTCATCGAGATCAAGGCTTCATGCTATGGCTTGTTCATTCTAGGCAGGTTCATAAACTTTTAATCTTATAGTTTGCATTCCTACTTCTAATGGAATTAGAGCTTCCATTCTAAATGCCAGTGAGTAGGGTGTTTCTCCTATTGCTCTTTTGGGGGTGGTGCAATATGCCCAGAACACATTGGGTAGTTCGTCTACCCAGCCTTCCCTTAAAGCTTTCTAAACGCTTTTAATTCCATTTAACGTTGTCTTGTTGGAGGCTTTAGCCTAACCATTGCTCTGGATGTAGCTAGGGGTTAAGAAAGAATTTATTATCCCTAGTCTTGAGCAATAGTTTTTGAACAAGTTGCAATCAAATTGCATTCCATTATGAGAAATGAAAGCATGAGTGATCCCAAACCTTGTTATGATGTTGCACCAGGCAAAATTTTTTATGTCCTTGTCCTTGATAGTGATCAATGGCTCAGCTTCTCCCTATTTGATGAAATAAATTATTGCTACTAACAAGAATTTCTTGCCCCCTCTGCCTTTGGGAAGTGGTCCAATCAGGTCCATACCTCACTGAGACAAAGGCCATGGGTTGGTCAATGGTTACAAATCCACGGGCTGGTTGGTAAATCAAAGGAGAAAAATGCTGATACTTGTCACATTTTTTGTCATAAGCCTGGCCATCCTTGTGCATGAATGGCCACTAGTAGCCTTAAGTAATTGCACGTTTGGGACCGCCACCCAGTATGCATTCCATAAATGCCTTTGTGTGTTTCATAAAGAATATTTTCCACCAGAGCTAGGTGTATGCAGAACAAGTAAGGTCTAGTGAAGGACTTTATGTACAAGGCTCCTTTTTCTGAGATCGAAAACCTGGGTGCTCTTATTATGATTTTGTTTGCTTCTTTTTTTATCTTTTGGAAGTACTCATTCTCGGATATACTTGATGAGTAGATCCATCCAACTTGGTCCTAGATTGGTATATAGGACCAACTGTTTGTCCAGTTCTACTTTAGAAATTCAATTGCGATTGTTCTAGCCTCAAATTTTTCAACTGCTGAAGAAAGTGTGGCTAGGGTGTCGGCGCGAGCATTCTATTTTCTTTCTATCCGGATAATCTTGAAGTTTTCAAACGCTTTTACTATGTTATGAACCCTATCTAAATAAGCCTGCATCCTTTTGTCTCTGGCAAAATATTCTCTTCATAATTGATTTACAACTAGCTGGAAGTCACAATGTATGATTATATCTTTGACGTTCAGGAGTTTACCAATCTTTAATCCTGCTAGGAAGGCTTTATATTTTAGTTCATTATTCGAGGCTTTAAATCCAAGGTGGATTGCGTGTTCATGTAGAATGACTTTGGGGAGAGAAGAGCTACTCTTACTGCTGCTCCTTTTAAATTTGATGAGCCATTTTCAAGAAGCTTCTAGTCCTTAAGGTCTCTAGCGTACATTTTTCAAACAGCCTCATGTTTTTGGGCAAGGTCAGGTTGGGTTGAATCCACTAGAAGTTTTGACCTTTGACATTGTTTTGGAGTTTGGCAGGTTGTGCCCTATTGCCCCCAAGTTCTGTGGTTGATGATTCAGCCACTAAACTCAATGGTTGATGCTCGTGTGAAAATTATGCTACAAAGTTAGCCAAAATCTGAGCTTTGATGGAGGTTCTGATCTAAAAAGTGACATCAAATTCTCCTAATTCTACTGCCCATTTAGCAATGTGCCCAGAAAAGTCAACATTTTCTAAAAAACTCTGCAGAGGATATTGAGTAAGTACTGTGATTGGCTAACCTTACAAGTAATGCCTCAATTTCCTGGTAGCCATTATCAAGGCCAAAGCTATCTAGTTTCTACATTGTTGAGAGTCTTACTGGTATAATAGATTGGTACTTGCATTCCCTCTACGTCCTCGACTAGGATTGAATTAACCGCGTGTTCTGATGCTGCTAAATACAATGCAACATTTCACTCTATTATGGAGTTGAGAGCAAAATGGGTGAAAAAAGGTGTTGTTTTAATTCCTTCAATGCCTGGTCCCACTATTTATCCCAGTCCACTCCTCTCACTTTCTTGAGGAATTGAAAGAAGGGTTTGCATTTTTCTGATAAGCGACTGATGAAGCGATTAAGTGTTGTTACCATCCCAGTCGACTTCTGCACCTCTTTGAGCTTGCGGGGTGGCTGCAAGTTGGGGATGACCTTGACTTGCTAAGGGTCTGCTTCGATCCCCCTTCTCCTCACTAAGTAACCTAGAAACTTGTCTAAGCCAACACCAAAAGCACACTTAGTTGCATTTAATTTCAATTTGTATGCTTGAAAGATGTCAAAGGTAGTTTGCAGGTCCTTTAAATGCCTCGCTTTTAGTTTTCTTTTCACAGCCATATCATCAATATAAACTTCCATGGTCTTTCCAAGTTAGTCAACAAACATGGAAGTTACTAGCCGCTAGTAAGTGGCTCCAGCATTTTTGAACTCAAAAAGCATTACTCTATAGCAGTACAAACCTCTAGGAGTTATAAAGGCAGTCTTTTCCTGGTCAGGTCTGCGCATTAATATTTGATGCTAACCCCTATAAGCATCTAAAACGCTCATTCTCACATGCCTAGAAGTCGCATCCACTAGTTGGTTTATCCTAGTAGGGGGATGCAATCTTTTGGGCAAGCTCTGTTAAGGCTAGTAAAATCTATTCATACCCTCAATTTTGTGTTTTTCTTTTTCTTTTTAACAACAACAATGTTTAAGAGCCAAGTGGGGTAATATATTTATTTTATGGTCTTAGCATCTAGAAGTCTATCAATTTCCCTAATCACCGCATGAACGTGATCCACATGTGTCCGTCTACTCCTTTGTACGACTGGCCTATATGTGGAATCCACGTTCAAATGATGACTGATAATACTAGGGTCTACTCCAGGCATTTCATACGGGGTCCAAGCAGAAATCTTAATATTATCCAACAGAAATTTAATAAAGGGTTATTTTTCCTACTCAGATAAAGAGGATCTAAGCAGAAAATACCTTTCTGGATATTTAGGTTTGATCTGGACCTTGTGCAACTCTTCCATTATGCGCTCTTCTGGCTTCTTTCTAACATCTTCCAAAACTTCTTAATCTGGAGCTTCAACAGAGCAAACAAATTTATGGGTCCTCTTTGGCTCATTCTGTCCTAGGGCCAACATTAAGCAGCAACATGCAGCTGCATGATAGCTTCTGATTGTTTCAATCCTATATTGATTATTTGGAAATTTAAAGGCTTAGTGAAACGTTAAGGGCACCCCTTTAAGTTGGTGTAGCCATAGTCTCCCCATGATTGCATTATAAGACGATAGTATGTCAACTACCAAGAAACAGACTGTAAAACAAACAGATCATGCCCTTACCGACAACGTTACCTTCCTCACTGGCCAAACCGAATTGGAATTGAAACCTAGGATTGGCCAGTCCACTCTTCTTAGTTCTGCTCCTTCAGACCGAGACTTTGGAATAACTTCTAATACATAATTTTTACAGTGTTGCCTTCGTCCATTGATATCTTTTGTATTCTGAATCTATCCAGATCCAACTTGATAACGAGGGCATCTGAATGTGGCTGAGCCAATCCCTTCAAGTCTTCCTCTAAAAAAATAATAATAATAATTGGACCCCGGTTAGAAGATTCAACTCTTGGTCACTTGTATTTTAGGGAGTGCTCTGCTTGGCAAACATCCCTAAGATGCGCAGCCTTCTGTATCTCTCCCCTGGTCTGTGCTATCATTTTTTGGTGTGCAATTCTGTGAATCACGTTGATTATGCCCCTAGAGTGTTCCATGGTCCTTTCGTCACCTACTTGTTGAGTAGTTTGTCCTGCCACCTGTTGATCCCCAATAAATTCACTCAAATGCCCTATGGTAGCCAATTCATCCAGGTGTCGTTTGAACGAGAAACCATCTTCAGTCGTGTGCCCAACATCATTCTTGTAGGCACATTTTGCCCTATGGTTCCTTATTTTTGGGTCTCTCTTCATCTTGGTTAGCCATTTCAACTAGGACTTGTTCTTAATTTCTAATAAGATCTGCCATATAAGGAGTTTGAACACTGTCTAGATAACATAATCTGATTCCTTATCTCTTTTTTTGCTAGACTAGGGTTTATTTTCCTTTACTTCCCTGCCCTGTACGTTAGTTCTTTGAGGAATGCCGAATGTACCTCCGGATTTGTTGTCTTTTGGTCTTCCTCTAGCTTATCATATCATTCAATTCTCAGATAGAGATCTGTCACCATCTTAGGAGACTTCTTTGACAAGGATTGCCACAATTTTTTTTTTTTTTTTTTTTTTTCAGGGGCTAACCCCTTCTAAATGTTAATATGGCCACTTTATCTGAGCAGTCTTCCTCTATCTCTTGAAACATTTTCTACTATAATTGAGCATATTGCTTGATGGTTTGGTCTGGTGTCTTCTTTAGCGCCACTAAGGTGTCAAGGCCCTTGGTACATTTGTTGTTGGCTATAAATCGTTCAAATGAACTTGTCTATGAGCTGTTTTCAATTGTCAGTTGAGCCTACTTGGAGCTTGTCATACCATGCATAGGTTGTCTTGCTTAGACTGGACGCAAAAATCCTATACATTAGTGCCTCATTCTCGTTCCACAAGGCCATAGCATGCCTATAATGGCGCAAGTGGTCTAGCAGATCTGTTCATCTGTTATAGAGCTCAAACTTTGGAATGCAAAATTTCTTAGGGGGTTCTACTGTTCAAATCCTTTTGGTGAATGCTGAAACTAGCAGGGCTGGATGTCGATCTATTGCCTTGAACACATAGACACCCCCATTTTGACCAGCCTTAAGACTTGAGTGCTTTTTTCTAAATACCCAATGATGAAAACTGAGATATGCTAATCTTATGAGTTCCTCAATAAGAAACCGGAGATTTAAGCCTTAAACCTAACTCAGTACTTGTTTTGGCCAAAATGCTTTTCGACCAATTCAAAACTTTTTTCAAAATGAGTTTAGTTATGCAATTCCACACATTTCCATAATGTTCCAAGGCTCACCTTTTCAGACTCAAAATGTGGTCTTATTTTAAACAGACCAAGCAAAGGATATAGTGAGAATTAATGAAATGGGTGAAATCCTTTAAATTACATGTTTTTCCTTTCAAATCATGCTAACTTTGTCTTGTTAATCCAACGATGTATTTTTCATTTAGCCAAACAATAATTCCTAGCCGGATGAAAATATGGTCGGCCAGATATATAATGATACGACCTACTGAATTGTCCGGGAACAAAGCATTTTCCGAAATTTCGGTGGTCTTCACAAAATTTCCACAAATATCTTAGATATTTATGTGCGAAACTCTACAAATAGAGGACGAAAGTCCATTTCAAGAGGTTAGAACTTTTTCCTAAGGCTTAGAGAGAGAATTGAGAGCTCCCTCTTTACACTTCATCTTTAACCTATATTTTCCAAACTTCAACCATCCAAACTCCATTAAAGCTTGATTCTAAGATTCTTGCTAAGGATCGTAGACACTCTAAGACACATCCAAAGGATCTTAAGGGTACCAAGAAAGAGTTTGGAATCCAAGAAGTTCATCGTCCTAAAGAGATGAAACTTTTGAACTTTTTATCACTTTCTCTCTCTTTTTGTTCATTTCTAAGCTCTATTTTTCATTCTATACTTATAATCATATGATAAGTCCTCATAGATATAGATGGGCGTAGAAAGTAGCCACTCATCCATTGAGTTGATAGTGTTGGAACAATCTTCTGTGTAAATAAAATAAATAGAAACTAATTCAAACAAAATAAAATAAAACTTATAGAATTTATTTTGTCGAACCGAATGGAAAAATAAAAGATCAAGTTTAGTGTGTGACACTCTGTCCTTAAGACAGATTCGCCCTGCTACGGTGCTTATGGTTGAGTGGCGTCTATCTCCCAGGATACAATGATCTTCACAAATTTGTAGTAGCACTCCAAACAAATTTATACGGTGAACCAAACCTGTGCTCTAACTCTCTGAATTTTATTCTAAAACTAATATGAAGAATAATGCACCAAAGATAAAAGTTGGACAGCATAAAAGAATTAATCTTAGACTGTTTTTGGATGATTTCGTGGTGTTCAGACTGCTGGAAAAGGATATCAATTTATATGCAACTTAGTGACTGTTAGGACAGCCCGAACAGGTACAAAAAGAGGTCAACAGGTGCCAAATTCAAATGAACAGAACTGCAGCAGTTTTATTATCTGTTTGGCAGTTTTAAAACTATCTATAACTGCTGAGCAGTTATCCAGTCTGTCTAGAACAAATTGAACCTGTTGAACTATGTTTTGAATCTGTTCAAATCTGCTTAGCAGATTTAAATCTGTTTGAAAAATAGAATCTGTCCGAAATTTGCAGAAAACTATTTTGGACAGTTTTGAATCTGTCCGACAGTTTAACAACCTATTTAACAGTTTGGAAAAAATGGAACTCGGAGGCACAATTATTGGACAATAAATTTGAATTCAAATTTGAATTCAAAATAATTTCCTGCAATAATTTCAAAAGAATTTTGTTCAAAAAATTAATATTAGACCCACAACCCACACCCGCGCCCGGCACGGCTCGGCCGGACGGTGGCGGCGCGCGCGTGTGGTGGTTTGAGCTAAGGTTCACTTTGTCTATAACTCCTCTCTTCTACAAACTTGGGGTGCCCCTTGGGGCCCAACCCAAGTGTTGTAGTCTAGAGCTTATATACATAAACAAGCTCTCTTAAAGTTTCAATGTGGGACAACCCATTAAAAGGAAACCCACATTTAAATCTTTAAATGTCCATTCTATGAACCCGAAAACGACGTCAACTTCCCATTCACTCATAAATGGTTTTGACGAACCGTCTTCGCCGTGTGACTTGCCACACGGCAAGGAACACTTCACCTCTTCGGACCCACCCCAAAAGACGTTTGGGGCCCACTCAATTTTGGGCTTAAAGTTGGCCCAAAATAAGCCATATAAAAACCAATTTTCCGACAATCCCCCACATGAAAGGAATTTGACGGAGAGAAAATGCAACAATATGATCTAATTACAGAAAGTACAGAAATTTGAAATATTCTGGATAGGATAGGTAGCTTTTGGCTTTGAACCTTCCCTTGTGAGACACTATCGGATTTACTAGCTAACCAGTGAACATGATGTCTTGAATTGTTCAGCCGTTTGTGTAAATCAAGACAATAGAACTCACATAGTATATCCCCAGACATAGTTTAGTTCTCACTATTGTGTTCATTTTGGCCCTGAACAACCTGGTCTTTCATGAGTGCTATAGGGAATTGTAGCCCTTCACAAATCTCATAAAACCGGCCTAGTTCACACTCATATAGGTGATTCTTATGAAGAGTATCCTGCCATACTCCACTAGGTATACCTAGATATAAGAATCATTAAAAGTATTACTTAACCTAAAACGCTGCAGACATCACTATTTCATCATAGAAATGGGTAAGAGTTGGACTCCCCAGTGATCCTTCTGAGTCAATCACAACTCGGTTGTCCCTTTGAACCTAGATCTTGGGATCTCCAGTCAACTAGGTTGGGTTGCCGTTGTGGTAACTATTATTTAATAGGCTTTAGTCCCATTCCCCTCGATGAATTCTCAACTAGCTCTCTTGCTAACCCTTTGGTTAGTGGATCCACTATGTTGTCTTTAGACTTCACATATTCAATGGAAATAATTCCATTAGAGAGTAGTTGTCTCACGGTGTTATGTCGACGACAAATGTGTCGTGACTTACCGTTATACATATGACTCTATGCTCTACCTATTGCTGATTGACTGTCACAATGTATGCATATAGCAGGCACTGGTTTTGGCCACATTGGAATATCTTCAAGGAAGTGGCGAAGCCATTCTGCTTCTTCCCCAGCTTTGTCTAAAGCTATGAATTCTGCTTCCATAGTAGACCTAGCTATGCAAGTCTGTTTGGAAGATTTCCAAGATACAGCCGCACTACCAAGAGTAAAGACATACCCACTGGTGGACTTTGAGTCTTTAGTGTCCGATATCCAGTTTGCATCACAGTAACCTTCAAGTACTGCTGGATATCTAGTATAATTTAGCCCAATGTTACGAGTAAATCGGAGATATCTTAGAACCCTTATAATTGCTTTCCAGTGTTCTACTCCCGGATTACTCGTATATCTACTTAATTTACTTACTGCATAAGCTATATCTAGGCGAGGGTAGTTCATCAAGTACATTAAGCTTCCAATAATTTGGGCATACTCTAATTGAGAAATATTTTCCTATACATTCTTAGATAGAAACAAATTAACATCTACAGGTGTTCTAGCAAGATGATCATCATCTTTGCTGAATTTGTCAAGTATTTTCTCAATGTAATGAGATTGTGACAAAGCATAACCTTCTGATGTTTTAGTAATTTTCATATCAAGAATTACATCAGCAATGCCTATGTCCTTCATGTCAAAAGGTTTATTCAACATTTTATTGGTAGTTTTAATCATATCATTATTACTACCTATGATGAGCATATCATCTACATAAAGACATACAATGACATAACCTTTGTCTGTGTTTTTAATATAAACACATCTGACACACTCGTTAATTTTGAATCCATTTGACATCATTGCCTTGTCAAATTTCTGATGCCATTGCTTTGGCGCTTGTTTTAAACCATATAATGATTTAACCAATTTACACACTTTCTTTTCTTTTCCTGGAACTGAAAAACCTTCTAGTTGTTCCATGTAAATTTCTTCATCTAACTCACCATTTAAGAAAACGGTTTTCACATCCATTTGATGAATTTCTAGATTATATAGAGATGCAATGGCAATTAGCATTGTAATGGATGTTATTCTAGTAACCGGTGAGTATGTATCAAAGTAATCAAGACCTTCTTTTTGTCTAAAACCTTTGACTACAAGTCTTGCCTTGTATTTGTCTATTGATCCATCCGCTTTCAATTTTCTTTTGAAAATCCACTTGTACCCAAGAGGTTTACAACCTGGTGGCAAATCCACCAATTCCAAAGTGTGATTTTGCAAGATGGATTTAACTTTACTATTGATAGCTTCCTTCCATAAAGGAGCTTCAGGACTGGACGTAGCCTCTTTAAAAGTTAAAGACTCATTTTCTAACAAAAATGTTAGAAAATCTGGACCAAAAGATTTTGAGGTTCTAGCACGTTTACTACGCCTAGGTTCTTCTTCCTCATTTTGATCTAACTCTTGCTCTTAATCATGTTCTTGATCCTGACTAGTAATAGCATCATGAGATCTTTTATTGTTACTAGTCTCTTGTCCAGTCTTATTTGGAAATACATGTTCAAAGAAAGATGCATTTCGAGATTCAATAATAGTATTTACATGTATTTCGGAATGTTCTGATTTATGAATCAAAATCCGATATGCACTACTATTCTTGGCATAACCAATGAAAATGCAATCAACGGTCTTAGGACCTATCTTAGTTTTTTTAGCACTAGGAATAACTACTTCAGCCAAACACCCCCACACTTTTAAGTATTTGTAGGATGGTACTCTTCCATGCCACAATTCATAAGGTATTTGACTCATTTTCTTTCGCGGTACTTTATTTAAAATATAATTTGCAGAAAGTATTGCTTCCCCCCACAAGTTCTGAGGTAATCCAGAACTTATTAACATGACATTCATCATTTCTTTTAAAGTCCTATTTTTCCTTTCAGCAATTCCATTTTGCTGAGGTGAGTAAGGAGTGGTGGTTTGATGAATTATTCCATGTTCTTTACAAAACTCACCAAAAGGTGATTCATATTCACCACCTCTATCACTTCTTAGTTTTTTGATTTTCTTACCAAGTTGATTTTCAACTTCATTCTTATATTGAATGAAAGTTTCCAAAGCTTCATCCTTGGTTCGAATTAAATAAACATAACTATATCTAGTATAGTCATCTATAAAAGTGATAAAATATTTTTTCCCACCTCTAGTTTGAATTGATTTAAAATCACAAATGTCACTATGAATTAATTCAAGTGGTTTCATATTTCTTTCAATTGAATGAAAAGGAATGTGATGCACCAGTATCAAATAAAACATGCACCCAAGAATTGTATAGTACTAAATTACCCTCAATTACAGACGGGTCTGCTTCTTCCTCTTGCAAGGCAAAGACTTTGCCAGTTGCCTTCTGGTTGCCACTGGTCTTGGTGTTTTGAGTTCCCCCATTCTTCTGGTGCTGCTACCCAGTTGATCTTGTCTTGTTCGTCCAAGGCTTCTACCTACCTAATGCCTGGGCATTTGCTCCGGAACCTCCTCCTTGGTACCCAGATGGAGGGAGTTGGGGGCATTCGCTCTTTTTGTGCCCTAATTATTGGCAATGAAAGCATTGGATTTGTCCCGTCGGCCTTTGTTGATAGCCTCCTCTCTGGATCTGTTGCTGCGGTTGCTGTTGCGGTGGTCTGGAGTAGGGCTTTGGGGTCATGTTTCCTTTTTGGTTCCTCTGAGGTCCAATAGACGTCTGACTCCCTCTCCTCTTGTTCGAAGCCTTTCTAGCGTCGGTTACTTCCCTTTCAGACTGTAACGCCGTTTCCAGCACCTCAGCATATGAGGGGAGTCGTTGCGGAATAACTCTTCCCCTGACTGTAAGGTCCAACTCCCACTCGAACATCCTTGCCTTCTCTTCATCATTTGCTACAAATCTAGCTGCGTAACGGGCTAGCTCTTCAAATTTTGAAGCATACTGGGTCACGGTCATGTCTCCTTGTTCCAGGTTTTGGAATTCCTTAACTCGCTCTCGACGGACTGTACTTGGGAAATATTTATTTAGGAACAGTTCCCTGAACTGGTTCCATGATAGGCTTACTACGTCACGAGTGTTCTTGATTAACTCCCACCAATGGTCAGCCTCATCATTAAGCTCGTATACTGCCAAAGCTATTCTATCAGCAGCCTCGGTTATGCCCATGGTGTCTAGCATTTTCTCTATCTGCCGAAGCCAGTTTTCAGCTACCTTTGGGTCCGGTACACCTATGAACTTTGGGGGCTTCTACTTTCGAAACTCAGAAAAGAGTCGAGTCCTCTCATACTGTCGATTGTTCCTTACCTGCCCTAATCCCTCCAAAATTTGATGTCCTGGATTATTGGGGACGTTAGCCCCTGTGGGGACGGGTCCGTGTTGGTTTCTGGGGCGGTTCCGTGCGTTGTTGCTGGTTCCGACATAGTCATTAGCGCGCGTGTCCACCATTCTGTTCATGGCACGTGGTGAGTTGGTTTCCAGTTTTAGAGAATCTTATTACTAAGATTTGAAACGAAAGTTCAGTTTCCTTAGAGTGTACTAAAACAAGTAACAGTCAACAACATAGATCAACACATCATTCGTATATTATAATAAGCATCATTACAAAAGGGCTCCTAATCGGAGTTATATTTAAAGGGCATCTACACATTACAAAGTTCAGGTTGTCTTATTCTAAGGATCCCATCAGCGGGTCTTACAAAAGTCTAGCTTTACTATTTCCTCAAACTAGTTCTCGTTTCCTGACCAATCAAAGTCTTCTTCTGGGTCTTCATCAGCGAAGTCAGTGGCTTGGTCCGGAGAGCGGGGGGTGTATGTTGGTGAGGGGGAATTGTGTTCAGTCGACACCTCTATAGGGTAGGCTGGGGTTGCTCCATGCTGTTCGGGTGGCTGCTCCATATTCATTGGTTGATTGTTGCTTGGCCCCTGATAACAAGATGCGTAGCTTTCAGCCTGAGTCGGTGGTCGGTGGTATGCTATGGTAGTCATAGTTCGGTGTATCAAGGAGTCCATCCTCTGATCATCTTGCTCCATTCGAACCGCCTTCTTCGTTGCCCGGCTCAAAAATTGTAGGCGGCACCGTACCAGGGACCTCTTCTGCTCCCTCGTATAGCGGGAGTACTCCGTTTCCACCTTACGTATCTCCATTTTGATCATTTCCTCGGTGGCACTCACACAACGTCGGCGGCTAAAGTAGGGGCTGATAGACATGGCCCTCCTTCCTTGCATACAGAAAGTACCCCACAAGTCGAGACTGACACCGCGTCCTGGATAGTCTCCCGCTGACATCCTAAGGTGGAAAAAGATTTGTAATTGTTAGTCTTCCTTAAATATAGTAGCGTGATAGATAAAATAAGATAAACGGGTAAGGGCTTCTAGAGTCGCATATTGGGTTACGCGGGTTAAGGGTTGAACCTAGGCTCTGATACCAAATTGTAACGCCCCGATTCTACACTATTGGTTGTAGGCAAGGGAGAGTCACTGCTGAGTCCTATGGTCAATTTTGACAGATTCCAACAAGTATTGACACAAGGTCTTATAAGCATCGATAAGGTGTATACCTCTGATTATAATGAATATAAATACATAACAACCACAAATAACCTTAATTGCAAAAGCTTGTTCCATTACATTACATCCCAAAAAGGAAATTTAAATCTTTGTACGAGTCTTACAAAAATATTAAAAGAGAACTTTTTAACTTTTCTAAGATAGCCAAAAGTCTTCAAAGGTTTCAGGCTCGTCGTCTCCAGCTATATGTTCCTCTTCGTCACTTGGCATAACACACCGTGAGCTTTGAATGCCCAGTAAACACACACACATCCCATACCTTTTTTCCGAGTCCAATACACAATCACAATTATAACATCAAGTAGTAAAACATGATACACGAATAAATAAATAAATGGTTACAAGTTAAATGTTAGTAAACTAGAAATCCCTCAAAGAGATTTCGTCCTCCCAACCACAAGAATCGGATTCGGTTTATTCGGTATGCCCCCTCTTTTGCTGCTTTGTTGCAGAACTAACCTTGGATGCCTACCATCGGTTATATACCGCGTAGCGCCAACCACAGGGCCTCAAAAGAGACGGTGAAATAGGGCCTTGCCCAAAATCCTCCTCACACCAAACCACCTAGGGTCCGAATACAACCGCTCCGTTCAAGGGTTCCAAAAACCACTTGCGCAAGACTTTAACTTCCAAATAGGGAACGTATCCCAACAAACCATATATCACAAATTCTCATCTTTTCATTACTCAAGTGCTCGAAACCCAATACCCTCCCAATTAGGTTTCCCGTTGAATTAAATGTTTTAATCAAGGTTAGTCCAACTTACAAGATAATAATAACCACATAAGCACGCATCCTTAAGATGAGAAAGATAAATAACATAACATAACACATACAATATCATGCCAAGATATGATCATAAGCTATTAAACATTTCCATGAATACAAGGGCATAAAACATCCATACATAACAAAATTTCCAGATTTAACATCACCTAAAGATTAAAATGAAAGGACTATTTTAGATCCTTCACCGGACTCGGTCTTCCTATGGTTCGTAGAGAATTTGATCTAGTTTCTAGAACATTTTTTGGAAATGGGTTTGCTTTTCCAGATTTTAAGTTATTTAGAAAACATTCCAGCGTTGTCCAAATTCTGTCCAGACCCGTCGATCGTTACAAAAATTTGATTTTCTTGCAAACCACTAAACGTTTTTCAATGAAACCAATTTTAGTTGAAAGATAACTCCTTAAGGAAGATTTTGACCTAAAATAGAGGTCCAGAATAATTTTATACATTTTTCTGGAATTTTTGAAAGTGGCCTGCATAAACAGATTCTAAGGTAGAATGTCCCAAAACAAGAAGATTTATGAGAAAAGGGTTCCACCAAGGGAAAGTTTTCGTTTCTTTTGTGAAGAAAACATGCTAACCAACATATATCTAACTCAGAAAGTTTGCTTGAAGGTGTGCCCTTGGAAAGTTGAGAGATTGATATAGAAAAAAAAATGGTTTTGTACCGAAATGGAGAAAATACAAGAGAGATAGAATCAATACTCAACTCTTAGCATTTTTAACACAAGTAACTCATAAATAACAGATCTAAAAAAACATTATTTAGAACCCTTAAGAACATGTATTGAAAAGGAAAATGAAGAGAAGGTTGTGTTGTGGCTTACTTGCTAAGCTTTGAACAAGATGGCTCTCTTCTCCCTTCCTCTTCCTCTCAAAATTTCTCTCTTGTTCTCCTTCCTCTCCTTTAGTCAAATGTGGGTGTGTGAGAGTGTTGGTTGGTGATATTTATAGGCAACTTGGTGTAACAATGAATTGAAAGGGCAAGTTAGGATTTATTGGTTCATTAAAGCCCACTAATAAACACTAGTTGGATTATGAAAAGACACTAGTTGGCATTAAATGGACACTAGTTGGATTAAATGAACACTAGTTGGAAAATAATTTAAACATTATAAACACTAGTTCGAAATAATTCTAGTAACTGAGGGGCTTTAAGCAAATAATTTAAACATTTTTTTTTTTTGTTTATTTTCTTTTTTAGAGCACATTTTTCAGGGGCTTCACAGGCAATCTTTGGCCCGATGTCCCTCTTTGTCACAAATGTAACATTTGCCATTAAACTTGTACTTTTTATTTTCCCCCCCTTTAGAGCCTTGTGATGAACTTTCTCTAGAAGACTTTCGTTTCTTGATTTTTGAAACATGTTCCACCACATTTGCCTTAGACTCCATAAGATGCTTACTAGCCCATTTTTCAGAATTGCGGTTGTCCTCCTCAATCCTCAAACGCACAATTAATTCTTCCAAAGACATTTCTTTGCGCTTGTGTTTGAGGTAGTTCTTGAATTCCTTCCAGCCTTGTGGTAATTTCTCAATTAAGGCTGCAACTTGAAAGGATTCACTGAGAGACATGCCTTCTGCATTAATGTCATGTAGAATGAGTTGGAGATCTTGAACTTGGCTGATCACAGTTTTAGAATCAACCATTACAAAGTCTAGGAATTTGCCAACCACAAATTTCTTTGAGCCGGCATCTTCCGTTTTGTACTTTTTCTCCAACGACTCCCAAAGTTCCTTTGTTGTCTTGATTGGACTGTAGACGTTGTATAATGTGTTGTCAAGTCCGTTCAAGATGTAATTCCGGCAAAGGAAATCGGCATGTTTCCAAGCATCAACCGCAGCAACCACTTGCCGATCGGTTTCATCCTCTTTCAAAATAGGAGCATCCTCAAGGAGGAAACGAGCCAGGTTCAAAGTTGTAAGATAGAACAACATTTTCTGTTGCCATCTTTTAAAATCAATTCCTGAGAACTTCTCTGGCTTCTCACTGTGATTTACCGGTACTGTCACCACAGGAGAGGGGTTTGGCGCAATTGCCGCCACCACAGTAGTACTTCTTTAAGCATTTGTTTCAGTAGCCATTAATTCTAAATTATAAATAAAAATTATAATTAGAATTTATACTACACAGAAAATTAATCCAAATTCACAGAATTAAATTTTGTAAAAATAAAAGAAACAAAAAATGTAACTTTTATTTTTCAATCAATTTGGAAATAAAATAAAATTTTATTTAACCAAATTAATTCCACACAGAAAATTAAATTTCTGTAACACTTCAATAATTAAAAAAAAAACCAAAAACAGTCAATGTGTTTGGTTTGAGTTTTTTTGAATTAAGTTTTTTGAAAACTGAGTTTTTTGGTTTTTTGTATTTTTTTTTTGTTTTTAGTGAATATTTTAAAAATTTTAAACATTTTTTTTACTTTTTTAGATGCACCTTACTTAGATGTATCTAAAAAGTAAAAAAAATTGTGAAAAAATATTTTAAAAAATTAATAAATACATAAAAATACAAAAAATGTACTAAATTATTGTATTTTTTTTTTTTTGTATTTTTGGTATTTAGTGAATTTTTTAAAAGATTTTTTTTTACAATTTTTTTACTTGTCAGGTGTATTTATGTTAAGTGTGTCTAAAAAGTAAAAAAATTGCCTAAAATATTAAAAAAAATTTAGTAAAAACAAAAAAACACGGAAAATGAGAAAGTAGAATTTTCTGAAAAGTGTTTTTTTGAAAAATGGAAACAAGCAAGCTCAGTATTTTTTAATTAATGAATACTCAGAAATAAATTAAGAAAACCAAAATTAATTTCTGAAAAAATTCCACAAATAAATATTCTGAATTGTTAATAACACCAGTATATTACTACTAGTTGTCAAAGAAAATAGACAGTATATTACTACTATCTGTCAAATAGCATATAATCACTATTTGTTTTTCTAACCAGAATATTATTTTGTAAATCCACAGAAAATAATTTTCTTAAAAGAAGAAAGAGAAAGGGAAACAAACGAAAAATTCTGTAAACAGAATAATTCGAGTCTGTCTTAAGATTGTATTGTTGGAACAATCTTCTGTGTAAATAAAATAAATAGAAACTAATTCAAACAAAATAAAATAAAACTTACAGATTTTATTTTGTCGAACCGAATGGAAAAATAAAAGATCAAGTCGAGTGTGTGACACTCTGTCCTTAAGACAGATTCGCCCCGCTGCAGTGCTTACGGTTGAGTGACGTCTATCTCCCAAGATACAATGATCTTAACAAATTTGTAGTAGCACTCCAAAAAAATTTGTACGGCGAATTGTAGACACCCCATTTTTGACCGCCCTCAAGACTTGGGCATTACTGATGGTTTGCTCGGTGTTGACAGATGTGCAGGGCACAGGTTCAATTTCTTCGGCAAGGAGAGAGGCAAATCTCAACTTCACACCCCGTTTCGGACCACAATTATTTTGGATCGTTTTTAGACTTTAAAAACCTCTCTTTCAAAACATTTTTTTTGAAATAAAATTCCCACGATGTTCCGACGCTCGCATTTCGGTAAATGTTGCGCTTTTCGGTAAACCGAGCAAGGACAAAGTGGAGATGAATGAAAGAGAGATGAAATATTTGAAAAATCTTTCAAAACACCTTACTTAGGGGTTTGAAGTTGAAGAAAAGAGGAGAAGAGGGGAGAAACCAAGTTGGAGAAGAAGATAGGCAAGAATCGCTAAGAGAGGGATGAGCAGTCCTCGCTAAATCGAGCTTATTTGTCTATACACTTGGAGTTAAGTTATGAGGCTATCACCATTGGAAATAAGACTTCCGGGGCTTCAATTTTCATACAAGAATCTCTTAAACCCGAGTCCGGATGGCGGAGATATGATTGGTTGAAGTTGGGCATCATCCCGGTTGGACCGAAACTGAGCAACCTTCACCAAAACAAGCATAACTTTCTCCACAGGAGGAATTTTAATGCAAGGTTTACGCCATTGGAAAGCTTACTTCCGGGGATTCAATTTTGACACAAGAATGACCTAAAAAGGAGTTCATATGAAGAAGTTATGCCCGTTTGAAGTTGGACCTGCAGAGCAGATTTTTCCTGCCGACCGGCCAAATAGAGTGCCGACCGGCCAGAAAAGAGTGCCGACCGGCCAAATAGAGTGCCGACCGGCCAGAAAAGAGTGCCGACCGACCATTTTTTCTAGCCGACGACCTTCCGGTGTATTCTACAGATTGAATGGATGCCAGCTGTGCCAGCTGGAATACACAGATTCTGCTCCCCATGCACGTGTGTGGCTGTTTTGCACCTTTTGCACCCCTTTGACCCCTCTTTTGTGCACCCTTTGCTCATGGCTTCTTGAGGAAGCCTTGACCCCTTGTCTTGGCTTCCTCAAGAAGCCTACCAGCTGTCCAAGCTTCTCCAATAAGCCTTGACCTCCCCTTAGATCCCATTGACCCTCCCTTAGATCCCTTTGACCCTTTGAAGCTTGTTGGAGAAGCTTAGCATTGCCTATATAAGAGAGGTCCCTCCTCCATTGTTAAGGGTTGGATGTTTTAAGCAAAAAACCAGAGATATACCATATATATCTGATATACATACACACAACCCTCCATCTCTCTCCCTATCTTTCTCATTCAACCATCAAATACCCTTGCTCTTGGGCCCTTTCTTCACCAATCCATAGCACCACCACCACTAATCCATCACAGCAGCTTGGAGAAGTTTTTTAGAGGCCAAAGGTGCGGCAACTCAAGCCAAGAAGCAACAAAAAGGGTAGTCTTCAAGGGTAAGATCATTTTCCCTCTTTTGTAGCACATTCTTGTCACATTTTTCTACCCTATTTGCTTACTGTTTTGGGCTCTGACCCTAACTGAAAGGGGAATTATTTTGAGCTATTCTTCATGTTTGTTTAAGGGCTCAACCCTGTTTGAGCCCTCCATAGTGCACTTGCTTCAATTCTCCTTGGTATGTCACATTTTTGCATGAAATTTCTAGCCTATGTGTGATCTGTTTTTGAGCATAATGTAAACTATAAGTAGGCTCATTTTGAGCCCTTCTTCAACATTGAAGAGGGCTCAACCCTGTTTGGGACCCCTATCTTGCACTTGCTTCATAATCTCTTCTATTTACCGTAATTTTGCATGCTTTGTTAGCCTATCTTGATTCTGTTTTTGGGCCATCATCAGAACTGGAATGGGTCATATTTTGACCCCTTGGACATATTTCATTAAGGGTCTTTGGCTGTTTGATGCATGTTTTGTATACTTCATGTTATAGCCCTCTTGTGGCCTTAATCTTGCATTGCATTTTGAGCATGTTTGCATATTGATTTGGGGGCTGTCATCTACTGTGAGTAGTCATATTTTTGGTCCCTCATCAGTGTTGTAGAAGGGACTTTTCCTGTTTGGGCTTTGCATCATACACTTGCCATGTAAATCATGCTAGCTAGTCAAAATCACATGCTAATTTAGCCAGGCATGCTAGCTTATTTTGGCTACATTTCATACATGTTTTAGCATTATTTTGGGCTGCATGAGGACTGTTTGTGGCTGTCTTCTTCATTCGAGCATCGCTTTGCATGCTTATAGTGTGTTGCATCTCACTAGCTTTAGTGCTTAAGTCCTTAACAATGCATTACATAAATGTTTGCATGCTTTGGAGTCATTTTGGAGTCATTGGGCATGCCATTTCAGATCTGAAACATGCACCATTATATGCTATGTTTCATCATTTGTCATGCCTTGTTAGAGTTGCATGTTGTATCTTAGGATAGATCCATGCATTGGACATGTTTGTGTGCATTTCGGTTACCTCATTTCATTTAATGGCCGCTGGTTTTGGCATGCTTGTGAGCTACCCATGTTAGTTTAAGTCCATCGTTGCATGTTGCTGCATGCCATGTTTGTTTACATGTTTAGGTTGCGCGCCTAGCATACATTGCTCATTTGCATGTTCATGTTGCATACTTAGCCGCCATGCCTAGGTTGCATTCCATTGAGCTTGCATCCCTTGCCTCTTGACCAATCATGATAGGGGTTGGGGCCCTTTGGTGTGTTTTGTGCTTGCATTTCATTTGATATCAAAGTTGCTAACTTGGCTTTTGGGCCATCATGCATTGAAATGCGTGATTGATGGCCCAGGGGTCGAGGGCCATGCTCCCTTGAGTCCATTGCATGATAGGGAGCGTGTCCATGCATATATATGCCTAAAAATTCATGCCATGCACTGCTTGTCTGCTGCTGCTGTCAAAACTGTCTCCTGCAGGAATTTTCTGCCGATCGGCAGTATAGAGTGCCGATCGGCACTATATGGGTGGCCGATAACCTCTATAGCAGCCGGTGATCACTCTAAACAGCCGGTGGAAATTTCTTCCAGCCGGTGGTACTTTTCAGTGTGTATAGAGGCTGTTCTGGGACTTTGGTAATTTTCAGAAAGGCAGGGCAATAAAAACAGAGGCAGCAGTGGCATGGTGCGGGTTTCTGGGCAAGTCGGACTGAAGCATACATCATTCGCGCATCCCGAGGCGGAGGCTGTGGCCATCTCTTCTTTGCATTTAATTTAATTAGATTAGAGGTCTTGTAATAATTTATTCGTTTATTTTTCTTGGACTATATCATTTATTTGGTCCCTCCGAGTGAGGGCAAATTTGTAATAAGTGTGGGTGAGTGCGGTGTATGTCTTCCAACCCCCACTTCTTTCTTCCCTTTTATTTACCTGCTTATGATGGTAGATTAGGGCATATTTATTTTAGCATGCCTTATGCAACGCATGCGTGCATCCATGCATTTGTTTACATGCACCGGGCTCGGTACATCATACAAACTGCATTGTATTTCAATTTCCAAATTGAATACGTGTTACTTGTAGCACTTCACATGCCATGATTAGGATAGCCGAGCCTGCCTAGATTACATCTTTGCATGTGTATTATTAGACATTTCAGTATGCTTAGGTCCATACATGGATTTCTAATGAGCTTCTGTTTTGGCTTGGAGTACTAGGTGAGCTTTTATGCTTTATCATCCTTGCATGTGTGTGAGTGTTGCCATAATAGCATGATTACCATGAGGCTAGCTGCTTATGTGATATAACTGCTTGAATGCCTGTGGATGGAGGTTGAATTACCTAAATTGGGACAATGCATTAAAACTGTGAGTTTTAAGCCCACTAGATAGTGGCAAAACCTTCTTTTATAAAAGCCCACTTGAGGGTGGCAAAACCTGCATTTTAGCCTACTTGCGAGTAGCAAACCATTTTTAAAATAAACATAAAATGTTTTGTTCCAACTTAGGGGATTTGGTCTATACTTGTTTGCTGTGCGCATAACGTAGTAATTCTAGGCTAATAACCGGAATAAGAACATATAAGGTTTTCAAAATAAGATATCACGGTTAGTAGAGGCCGGTCTTCAGACCGGGCGAAAGGGGGTGCTCATAGCTGACCTTCCCCGATCGTACCCAAGCTCCCGAGCCAAGACAACTTTGGTGATGACGGACACGTGGCCTTTGGCACCGAGTCAGGGTTTCCTAAATTCCCCCATAAAAAATATTTAGGTGGCGACTCTGTATCTGGCAAAGCAGTCCATGTTTGGCACTTCTTTTCAAAATCTGTTTTTCTTCAAAACGATTTGCCAGAGTTGGACTCTTTGGTTCAGATTTAGAACCGTGACACAAATCGAGTCTGAACTGTAGAGAGAGGCCCAAGGGCGCGTCTACAGTTTCTGGCGACTCTGCTGGGGAAATTAGAGAGCTTGACTCGAACTCGTGATATCCGTTTTTGACTACACTTATGTGTTTCTTTGCATTGCATGTGCATTGGTGCGCCTAGGACACCGTGTTGGCCATCTGCTATTCCTGAGCGGTTTGCCGGAGGCTTGTCTTGTCAAGGCATGACCATAAGGCTGACCGATTGCGGGCTCTGCCAGTATGGGAACACAAACCCTGGTTTTACCGGGGCACCCTTTTTGACCATTCGACCTAGTGCATATTCGGATCCATAGTGACCATTCCAAACTAGGACAGGTTGCTTACCCGATATAGGTTGTTTGAGACCGCTGCGTGCGTAGTGAAACCCTAGCTCCTGACAAAATAGGACAGGGAAACCCTACCCCAACATAGGGGTGTATTGGCTCTCATTTACTTGCTATGTGCTTTTAGAGTGTATCTCTACAGGAAATGCATATACCGGTTTGCAGGTCTGGGTATCCGGCCTGCGGGCACCAGTATCAGTATTTTGAGAATCAGTTATATCTGTGGGTATCAGATTCAGATTTGGGGCAGTGATTTCGGGGAATAGTGATCAGTAATAGAATATAGTCGTTCAGCTCTGCTCATATCCGTTCCAGTGAAATTGGGCTGAGATGCTGTCTATTTTCTCTTTTGCTAGGTAGTCCTGGAACTATAGCTTCAGAAGGCTCCAATATCCCCCGAGGTTCATCAGATTTGTGCTGATAGACTCTGTCAGGTCAGAGACTCAGTTCAAGGGTAATCAGGGCTAGAGAAGGCTAGTCAGGCACAGATCACCAGTTCAGCAGTTACCAGATCAGTGGCCCTTATCCACCCCTCCAGTGAACAGGTCAGTCAGATGGATCAGCAGAATACATCAGGGATGGAGGCAATGATGCGTCAAATGCAGGAAACTATGAAACTCATGCAACAAGACGCTGTCCGCCAAGCGGAATTTTCCAAGCAGCAAGCTGCAATCATGGCTCAGCAGGCTGAGCTCATCACCAGGCTACAACAGCAAAGCGGCGTGTCTGCTTCACAACAAGTTCCTCCCCCAGCAGGAGCTCCAGCACCTGGGGAGACGCCAAATGTCCAAAATGTCCAAGAGAATACAGACCTTCCAACGGGGCCAGCTCCACCCCCGATCCTACCGCAACTATCCAAGGCACCCACGCCTATCAATGTACCGGACTCTTCCTTTGAGTTTGAAGCGGATCCCACAGCACTGAAGTTGAGCAAGCTTGAAAAGCTGTTCAAGAGATCCCAGGGAGTCAAGACCATCCCTGACATTGAAGATGGATACACGGACACAGCTGTGACATTGCCGGACAGGTTCAAGATGCCTCACATCGACCGTTTTGACGGGTCGGGAGATCCCATGGTCCACTTGAGTTTGTTTTCAGATGTTCTGCGCCCGATGGGCTTGACAAGATTGCAGAAGCTCTCCCTTTTTAGCAGGACCCTGTCGGGTATCGCGGCCATCTGGTACGCCAAATTAGAGGACTCAGTGAAACGAAGCTGGGAAGAGATGTCTGAGGCCTTCGTCGCACAATATTCATACAATACCCAGATCGAGATCACAACCCGTGATCTTGAGACAACCAGGCAAGAGCCGAAAGAGGGCTTCTCTGACTTTGTAACTCGGTGGAGGGCCAAGGCCTCAATGATGACCATTAGGCCAACGGACAAGGATCAAATACGGATGGTTGTGCGCAACCTCCAACCCAAGCTCATGCAGAAAATGATTGTTCTCCCATTCCCTACCTTTTCAGATCTACATGAGATGGAAGTACAAATCGAGGACGCTATAAAGCAAGGCCTTATTGACTAGGAAAAGGAGCAGCCCAGGAGGGCGCTTACCCGCAGTTCGAATGCGGCCACCAGTGGTGATGCAGCTGCAAGATCTTCTGAAGTGGGCATGGTCACCAACACCACATCACAAAAAGCTACCCCATTCACCGGTGCATCCGGAAGTAGCTCACAGCAAACCAAATACCCACCCCGAGTCAAGAGGGTTTTCACCCCACTTTATATGCCATTGTCAAAGGCTCTAGAGGTCTTAATCCGGAAAGGGCATCTGAAACCATTGGAACAACGGCCTTTACCTGATCCTCTCCCTCCAAAGCATGACCGGACTAAGTACTGTGCGTACCATCAACAAACCGGTCATGAGACCGATAGCTGCTTTCGTCTGCGCCATGATGTACAAGATTTGTTTGACAACAACGTCATCACCGCACCAACTCAGTAAGGTTTATCGTCACTGGGTCATGTGAACTTGGGGGATAATACGATATGATCAGGGGATGAACCACCTGCGGGCAACACTCAGTTTACTCCAGATGTGGCGTTTGGCATGCACTGCTTTGAGCATTTGCGAATGCTAGTTTTGTACATTCTGACTTGGGTATTAGGTCAGTCTTGTTGTTTTGAGTCTATCTCTTTGTTTTGAGTCAGTCTTTTGATTAAGGGTCTGTCTTGTTGTATCGGGTCAGTCCTGTTGTACGGAGGTCGGGTGATTCCGGGGGTGTTACCTCGGGCGTCACCATTTTGTTTTGCATCTGTCTTTTCATTTTGTTTTGAGTCTGTTTTTGCCAGGGAGCTAGTTGTGCCAACAGATTTTGAATGAAACAGCAGTGATTTTCACACTCTTTGTGCTTGCTTCTGCCGTGTGCCAGTTGTGCCAGAATTTCTAAATGAGATGACAGTATTTGACTAAGAACTCTGTCCTTTCTGTGCCTTGAAGTCGTTGTAATGACCTGAGTTTTTCAAAACTTTTTGAACACTACGGTGAAAACGAAGAGGAAGGAATTCCTCGGGGTTTGTAAAAATTTGATCAATTGAGAGAAAGAGAGGCGTGCTAAGCCCTTAATGAATGAAATCATGCTTGTTAGTGTGAGTACTGAGAAGGACCCTAGCTTGATCCAGATTGGTCCCACACTGTCTTCAGCACGAGCGATTTGTCGCTTTCTTAAAAACTTTCAAAAAAGGTGTTTTGCGCGGTCCTGCGAAGACATGTGTGGAATCTCTCTTGAGATTGTACAGCTTAGGATCGCTCTCAGCCTCGAGACTCGCCCCCCCTTTGCTTTCAAACCTTGAACTTGCATTCAGAACGTTCAACGGTCAACTACAATGTGAGGCCTGTGTGGCTAGATTTGAAGCAGCGCTCGAACAAGAGGCAAGGAAAGTCAGATCAAGAAGATCAGACCTCATCAAAAGAAGCTTGCAAAGCTAGATCAGAGGCACCCCTCGAACTAGGGGCAAAAAACATCCGATGTACTCGAAGAGCCAAAGGTGGATCCTTCTGCACAACAATACAAACGGCCACTCTCCTGGATACAGAAGGCTTCAATCTCAAAACCATTTGGCATGGACAAAGCTACACTTTTACCCTTGAGAGGCTCGCTGGGCCGAAAACCTGTAAGGGCGACCCAGGCAAAAGTTAGAGCGAAGGAAAAAAGAATGAAAAGAAAAAAGAGAAAAAATGCAAAGATACAAAAAATGCAAAAAAAAAGAAAAGAAAAGAAAACAAAAGAGAAGAAAAGAAAAGAAAAGAAAGAAGAACAGAGCTCGCAAGGTCGAAAACCTGCAACAGGCGCCTTGGCAAAAGTTAGAGCATAAAAAGGAGAGGTTAAATACCCGAGTGTACCTTAACCCCGAACTACGTAAGGCTTGATTCCCATCTTTGGGATACATAGGCAACTTCATTCTGAAGTCCAGCCGTAAAACACTTCAAATTCAGTTGTGTCCATAAAATGGTTTTGATCATCTTTGCCTTCTCTGTATCCGAGAGTTCGGTTGTGATCGTCACTCTGAAGGATTGATTTCAATACGCTGCGGTGCCATTTAGACAAGGGGCAACTTTCCGTTGCCATTCAATGCACTGTGGTGCCATTCAAACAAGGGGCAACTTTCCGTTGCCATGCAGTGTCCTTCAGACAATGGGCAATTTTCCATTGCTTATGGATCCGAGGTTGCGCATCTCAAGAGTAGGTTCCGTGCTTGTTGAGCATTGGCCGTTTGCAAAAATAGTTTTTGAGAATTTTACTGAGGTTGACTAATTCTCTCGAAAATTATTCCATCTTTTCCAAAACTGGACCATTTTCCTGGACCCGAAAAAGGAAAATTTTCAGTGCTCACAACCTAACTTGCATGATTTTCAAAATCAAAAAGTTGAATAAGCATGTTAATCTAACTTTCATGTTGGTCAAAGTTGTTTTAAAACCAAAAAAAAATGGTCAAAATGATGAACTAGGGGCACAGTTGAGTCACGTGTTTTGTCTTTTCCCCATCATCAACATACTTGCCAAGAAGGGCACTCTACCTGCCAGAAGAGGGCACAACTGAAGTCAACAGCAAAGGGCTGAAAGCTCTCTCATCCTCCAAGCAACGAGGTATTAAGTCAAGTGCGAAGCACGAATTGGAATGGATCAAGATGTTCCACTTCCTCATCTGGACAGATCTAACCACGTCCAAACTCCCCAGCAGGGCATCATCAACCGATGTTAACTGCAGATTTGCTACACACCCAGTTGTGGCACAACGCCTCTGTGGGAAAGTTCACTATTGTAAGCAGAAGAAGAGAATCTAGCAAAATGCTAGGGACATGAGCCCGCAACTTCCTATTCATTCATCAACCACCTAGGGGAGGGATTTAAAATGAGAGATTGAAGAATAGAGAGGTGCGCGATGAGAGAAAAAGTGAGAAAAGGGCTTTTTCAGAAAAATAGAGCTTGAGGGCCGAGTGATGTGAGGATCACAAATGAGAAAGGGTGGGAAAATAATACCCGGTGAAACAGGCTCCCTGTGCACATTCGAGTCTTGTGTTTTGTTTTGTCTGTCTCGATTCTTGTTTTGAGTCGTTTCGAGTGTCAATAGATGTGTTTAGGTTGTTTACCTTTGTTTTCTTTTGTTGAGTCTTTTTCGCTGTGTTCAGTCGTAAGCTCAATACCCAGTTAAGAACTCATTTCTCAATTTCAATAAATCATCTTGTGCTCAGAGTGCTGTGCCATTCTCCACATTTGTGCAAAACAAGATTTGTTCTTTCATAAAACCGTAGGGTTCAACCCAGGTCATGTGAGAACAGTGAAACCAGGACCTATTTGAAGCTATAGTGGTTCCGGACTGCAAAATAAAAGCAAAAGAGGAAAACGTCGGGTATCTGAGTTTGTTTCAACTTCAGTAAGTTCCGAGACTACATCCCGTGTGTACCTCTTCAGGCCTTGCTAGTGCTCCGAAGTATGAGTGTACCTCTACCTCAAGCTCAAGATCAAGTCTACTTCAAACCAGAATAGTGTATCAATCACACCTCATTCCCTTAGTGTATCAATCACACTTCATTCACTTAGTGTATCAATCACACTTCATTCATTCAGTGTATCTAACACACTTTATTTGCTTTAGTGTATCAATCACACTCCATTCACTTCGTGTATCTATCACACACAGTCATTTGCTCCACTTAGTGTATCTAACACACTTCATTTGCCTTAAGTGTATCAATCACACTTCATACTCATTTAGTGTATCAATCACACTTTCTTCACTTGGTGTATCAATCACACTTCTTTCATTTTGTGTATCTATCACGCACATTCTCATTTTGTGTATCTATCACACACATTCTCGTTTTGTGTATCTATCACGCACATATTCACTTTTGTGTATCTATTACGCTCTCACTCAGTGTATCAATCACACTTCACTCACTTTGTGTATCTATCACACCATTCTTCTCTTCATATCACATGTTTGCTTTGTGTATCAATCACACCCTCTTTGCCTCATGTATCTGTCACATGATTACTTTAGTGTATCCATCACACCTCATTTACTTCCATTTGCTTCATGTATCTCTCACATGTTTATTTAGTGTATCAATCACACTCTCTTCACACTTCTTTCACTTTGTGTATCTATCACACACATACTCATTTAGTGTATCAATCACATTTCATTCTCACTTTTGTGCATCAGTGTATCTATCACACACATATCCTTTTAGTGTATCAATCACACTCTGTTCACTAAGTGCATCTATCACACTTTGTGTTCACTTTTAGTATATCAATCATACTTGTTCACTAAGTGCATCTATCACACTTCGTGTTCACCTTTTAGTGTATCAATCACACTCTGTTCACTAAGTGCATCTATCACACTTTGTGTTCACCTTTAGTATATCAATCATACTTGTTCACATAGTGCATCTATCACACTTTGTGTTCACCTTTAGTATATCAATCATACTTGTTCACTAAGTGCATCTATCACACTTCGTGTTCACCTTTAGTATATCGATCATACTCTGTTCACATAGTGCATCTATCACACTTTGTGCTCACCTTTAGTATATCTATCATACTTGTTCACTAAGTGCATCTATCACACTTCGTGTTCACTTTTAGTATATCTATCATACTTGTTCACTAAGTGCATCTATCACACTTCGTGTTCACTTTTAGTATATCAATCATACTTTGTTCACTAAGTGCATCTATCACACTTTGTGTTCACCTATTGTGTATCAATCACATTTGTTCACTTAGTGCATCTATCACACTTTGTGTTTGCCTTTTGTGTATCCATCACACTTTTCTCACTTCATTCATTTAGTGTATCAATCACACTTTGTCCATATAGTGTATCTATCACACACTCGCTTTGTATCTATCGCACTATGCCTACTTTGTGTATCTGTCACACGCTCGCTTTGTGTATCAATCACACACTTTCTCTTTGTGCATCTATCATACTATGCTCATCTTGTGTATCCATCACACTTTGCTTCATACAGTGTATCCATCACACTACGCTCACTTTGCGTATCCATCATGTTTTGCTTCATATAGTGTATCAATCACACACTTTTACTTTTTGTATCTATCACACGCTTACCTAGTGTGTCCATCACACTCTCTTCACTTTTGTGTATCTATCACGCATGTTTGTCCACTTAGTGTATCTATCACACTTCGTTCACTTTTGTGTATCTAACGCACACGTTCGTGAGAATTGCATAATTCTCTTACATTCTTTTTGCATGAGATGAAGTTTGGTTCATATCTACTTGCTTGCATAGCATTCGCTTAAAATGTTGCATTTATTTTGCATAATTGCTTCATCACAGCTCTCTTTGCATGATCATAAGTTATGCACTTGCATTGTGCATCACTTTGCATCTTGCCCCTGAACTACGCTGGTTTGATTCCTTGCAAAGGGATACGTAGGCAGCCTGCGGGCACAACCATTTATCTATCTATATTTTGTTTGTTTGTCCAAGTCTTCGGCCCTATCAAAAATGGGTCGTCTCTGGGCTTTGACATTCACTCCCGTCATTGTTATGACTTTCGAGTTCTGTCAAAGAGGGGCAACTGTAGACACCCCATTTTTGACCGCCCTCAAGACTTGGGCATTACTGATGGTTTGCTCAGTGTTGAGAGATGTGCAGGGCACATGTTCAATTTCTTCGGCAAGGAGAGAGGCAAATCTCAACTTCACACCCCGTTTCGGACCACAATTATTTTGGATGGTTTTTAGACTTTAAAAACCTCTCTTTCAAAACATTTTTTTTGAAATAAAATTCCCACGATGTTCCGACGCTCGCATTTCGGTAAATGTTGCGCTTTTCGGTAAACCGAGCAAGGACAATGTGGAGATGAATGAAAGAGAGATGAAATATTTGAAAAATCTTTCAAAACACCTTACTTAGGGGTTTGAAGTTGAAGAAAAGAGGAGAAGAGGGGAGAAACCAAGTTGGAGAAGAAGATAGGCAAGAATCGCTAAGAGAGGGATGAGCAGTCCTCGCTAAATCGAGCTTATTTGTCTATACACTTGGAGTTAAGTTATGAGGCTATCACCATTGGAAAGAAGACTTCCGGGGCTTCAAATTTCATACAAGAATCTCTTAAACCCGAGTCCGGATGGCGGAGATATGATTGGTTGAAGTTGGGCATCATCCCGGTTGGACCGAAACTGAGCAACCTTCACCAAAACAAGCATAACTTTCTCCATAGGAGGAATTTTAATGCAAGGTTTGCTGCATTGGAAAGCTTACTTCCGAGGCTTCAATTTTGACACAAGAATGACCTAAAAAGGAGTTCATATGAAGAAGTTATGCCCGTTTGAAGTTGGACCTGCAGAGCAGATTTTTCCTGCCGACCGGCCAAATAGAGTGCCGACCAGCCAGAAAAGAGTGCCGACCGACCATTTTTGCTAGCTGACGACCTTCTGGTGTATTCTACAGATTGAATGGATGCCAGTTGTGCCAGCTGGAATACACAGATTCTGCTCCCCATGCACGTGTGTGGCTGTTTTGCACCCTTTGCACCCCTTTGACCCCTCTTTTGTGCACCCTTTGCTCATGGCTTCTTGAGGAAGCCTTGACCCCTTGTCTTGGCTTCCTCAAGAAGCCTACCAGCTGTCCAAGCTTCTCCAATAAGCCTTGACCTCCCCTTAGATCCCATTGACCCTCCCTTAGATCCCTTTGACCCTTTGAAGCTTGTTGGAGAAGCTTAGCATTGCCTATATAAGAGAGGTCCCTCCTCCATTGTTAAGGGTTGGATGTTTTAAGCAAAAAACCAGAGATATACCATATATATCTGATATACATACACACAACCCTCCATCTCTCTCCCTATCTTTCTCATTCAACCATCAAATACCCTTGTTCTTGGGCCCTTTCTTCACCAATCCATAGCACCACCACCACTACTCCATCACAGCAGCTTGGAGAAGTTTTACAGAGGCCAAAGGTGCTGCAACTCAAGCCAAGAAGCAACAAAAAGCGTAGTCTTCAAGGGTAAGATCATTTTCCCTCTTTTGTAGCACATTCTTGTCACATTTTTCTACCCTATTTGCTTACTGTTTTGGGCTCCGACCCTAACTGAAAGGGGCATTCTTTTAAGCTATTCTTCATGTTTGTTTAAGGGCTCAACCCTGTTTGAGCCCTCCATAGTGCACTTGCTTCAATACTCCTTGGTATGCCACATTTTTGCATGAAATTTCTAGCCTATGTGTGATCTGTTTTTGAGCATAATATAAACTGTAAGTAGGCTCATTTTGAGCCCTTCTTCAACATTGAAGAATGGCTCAACCCTGTTTGGGACCCCTATCTTGCACTTGCTTCATAATCTCTTCTATTTACCGTAATTTTGCATGCTTTGTTAGCCTACCTTGATTCTATTTTTGGGCCATCATCAGAACTGGAATGGGTCATATTTTGACCCCCTGGACATATTTAATTAAGGGTCTTTGGCTGTTTGATGCATGTTTTGTATACTTCATGTTATAGCCCTCTTGTGGCCTTAATCTTGCATTGCATTTTGAGCATGTTTGCATATTGATTTGGGGGCTGTCATCTACTGTGAGTAGTCATATTTTTGGTCCCTCATCAGTGTTGTAGAAGGGACTTTTCCTGTTTGGGCTTTGCATCATACACTTGCCATGTAAATCATGCTAGCTAGTCAAAATCACATGCTAATTTAGCCAGGCATGCTAGCTTATTTTGGCTACATTTCATACATGTTTTAGCATTATTTTGGGCTGCATGAGGACTGTTTGTGGCTGTCTTCTTCATTCGAGCATCGCTTTGCATGCTTATAGTGTGTTGCATCTCACTAGCTTTAGTGCTTAAGTCCTTAACAATGCATTACATAAATGTTTGCATGCTTTGGAGTCATTGGGCATGCCATTTCAGATCTGAAACATCCACCATTATATGCTATGTTTCATCATTTGCCATGCCTTGTTAGAGTTGCATGTTGTATCTTAGGATAGATCCATGCATTGGACATGTTTGTGTGCATTTCGGTTACCTCATTTCATTTAATGGCCACTGGTTTTGGCATGCTTGCGAGCTACCCATGTTAGTTTAAGTCCATCATTGCATGTTGCTGCATGCCATGTTTGTTTACATTTTTAGGTTGCGCGCCTAGCATACATTGCTCATTTGCATGTTCATGTTGCATACTTAGCCGCCATGCCTAGGTTGCATTCCATTGAGCTTGCATCCCTTGCCTCTTGACCAATCATGATAGGGGTTGGGGCCCTTTGGTGTGTTTTGTGCTTGCATTTCATTTGATATCAAAGTTGCTAACTTGGCTTTTGGGCCATCATGCATTGAAATGCGTGATTGATGGCCCAGGGGTCGAGGGCCATGCTCCCTTGAGTCCATTGCATGATAGGGAGCGTGTCCATGCATATATATGCCTAAAAATTCATGCCATGCACTGCTTGTCTGCTGCTGCTGTCAAAACTGTCTCCTGCAGGAATTTTCTGCCGATCGGCAGTATAGAGTGCCGACCGGCACTATATGGGTGGCCGATAACCTCTATAGCAGCCGATGATCACTCTAAACAGCCGGTGGAAATTTCTTCCAGCCGGTGGTACTTTTCAGTGTGTATAGAGGCTGTTCTGGGACTTTGGTAATTTTTAGAAAGGCAGGGCAATAAAAACAGAGGCAGCAGTGGCATGGTGCGGGTTTCTGGGCAAGTCGGACTGAAGCATACATCATTCGCGCATCCCGAGGCGGAGGCTGTGGCCATCTCTTCTTTGCATTTAATTTAATTAGATTAGAGGTCTTGTAATAATTTATTCGTTTATTTTTCTTGGACTATATCATTTATTTGGTCCCTCTGAGTGAGGGCAAATTTGTAATAAGTGTGGGTGAGTGCGGTGTATGTCTTCCAACCCCCACTTCTTTCTTCCTTTTTATTTACCTGCTTATGATGGTAGATTAGGGCATATTTATTTTAGCATACCTTATGCAACGCATGCGTGCATCCATGCATTTGTTTACATGCACCGGGCTCGGTACATCATACAAACTGCATTGTATTTCAATTTCCAAATTGAATACGTGTTACTTGTAGCACTTCACATGCCATGATTAGGATAGCCGAGCCTGCCTAGATTACATCTTTGCATGTGTTGCATTAGACATTTCAGTATGCTTAGGTCCATACATGGATTTCTAATGAGCTTCTGTTTTGGCTTGGAGTACTAGGTGGGCTTTTATGCTTTATCATCCTTGCATGTGTGTGAGTGTTGCCATAATAGCATGATTACCATGAGGCTAGCTGCTTATGTGATATAACTGCTTGCATGCCTGTGGATGGAGGTTGAATTACCTAAATTGGGACAATGCATTAAAACTGTGAGTTTTAAGCCCACTAGATAGTGGCAAAACCTTCTTTTATAAAAGCCCACTTGAGGGTGGCAAAACCTGCATTTTAGCCTACTTGCGAGTAGCAAACCATTTTTAAAATAAACATAAAATGTTTTGTTCCAACTTAGGCGATTTGGTCTATACTTGTTTGCTGTGCGCATAACGTAGTAATTTTAGGCTAATAACCGGAATAAGAACATATAAGGTTTTCAAAATAAGATATCACGGTTAGTAGAGGCCGGTCTTCAGACCGGGCGAAAGGGGGTGCTCATAGCTGACCTTCCCCGATCGTACCCAAGCTCCTGAGCCAAGACAACTTTGGTGATGACGGATACGTGGCCTTTGGCATCGAGTCAGGGTTTCCTAAATTCCCCCATAAAAAATATTTAGGTGGCGACTCTGTATCTGGCAAAGCAGTCCATATTTGGCACTTCTTTTCAAAATCTGTTTTTCTTCAAAACGATTTGCCAGAGTTGGACTCTTTGGTTCAGATTTAGAACCGTGACACAAATCGAGTCCGAACTGTAGAGAGAGGCCCAAGGGCGCGTCTAGACGAATCAAACCTGTGCTCTAACTCTCTGAATTTTATTCTAAAACTAATATGAAGAATATTGCACCAAAGATAAAAGTTGGACAGCACAAAAGAATTAATCTCAGACTGTTTTTGGATGATTCCGTGGTGTTCAGACTGCTAGAAAAGGATATCAATTTATAGGCAACTTAGTGACTGTTGGGACAGCCCGAACAGGTACAAAAAGAGGTCAACAGGTACCAAATTCAAATGAACAGAACTGCAGCAGTTTTATTATCTGTTTGGCAGTTTTAAAACTGTCTAAAACTGCTGAGCAGTTATCCAATCTGTCTAGAACAAATTGAACCTGTTGAACTATGTGTTGAATCTGTTCAAATCTGCTTAGCAGATTTAAATCTGTTTGAAAAATAGAATCTGTCCAAAATTTGCGGAAACTATTTTGGACAGTTTTGAATTTGTCCGACAGTTTAAAAACCTATTTAATAGTTTGAAAAAAATGGAACTCGGAGGCACAATTATTGGACAACAAATTTGAATTCAAATTTGAATTCGAAATAATTTCCTGCAATAATTTCAAAAGAATTTTGTTTAAAAAATTAATATTAGACCCACAACCCATAACCGCGCCCAGCACGGCTCGGCCGAACGGTGGCGGCGCAATCATGTTGTGGTTTGGGCTAAGGTTCACTTTGTCCATAACTCCTCCCTTCTACAAACTTGGGATGCCCCTTGGAGCCCAACTCAAGTGTTGCAGTCTAGAGCTTATATACATAAACAAGCTCTCTTAAAGTTTCAATGTGAGACAATCCATTAAAAGGAAACCCATATTTAAATCTTTAAATGTCCATTCTACGAATCCGAAAACGACGTCAACTTTCCATTCACTCAAATGATTTTGACGAACTGTCTTCACCGTGTGACTTGCCACGCGGCAAGGAACACTTCACCTCTTCGGACCCACCCCAAAAGACATTTGGGGCCCACTCAATTTTGGGCTCAAAGTTCGCCTAAAATAAGCCATATAAAAACCAATTTTCCAACAGATAGTGTTATTTATTTTACCATAGTTTTACTCTTTTTTTTCTTGATTCTAGAGATATAATCTGTGGTTATTGTATATATTGGAACCTTGTGGATGTGGTTTGAGGTAGAAAGTAGCCACTCATCCATAAGTTTGATCATATAGAGTATATTCTTTCATTTTATACACTTTTTTTTATCACATATCTCATCATTCAAGCATATTGGTCCATATGTTTCAACACATGCTCAATCTAAATGAGTAGAGGTGATTGTTTCATGGGGCTATTTGTATGATCTTTGAGATTTGACGTTAAGAGAGTTGTTGCTTTCCATTTCGATTTTATTTTATTTTATTTTTTTGAAGTAATAGATTTGGGGTCGAAGATGTTGAAGACTCTTTTCTCAATCATTTGTGAACATGGAAAGGGGTGTTCCATGAACAGAAGAAGAGTTTTCAATAGCCTTTGATGAATCTCTTGCTTTAAAAGTAAAGCTTCTATTAAGAAATGGTAGGCATTAATCTACTAACTGTAATTGATAGTATGAATTTGGGTAGTAACCTACCTTTATTTACAAGAGATAATTGTAGGTTTCTATCTATTTCTTAGTCTTGAATTTCTTCTTGCTTTAATTCTTTTAATTTGATGAATTGTTGTAAAATATCTGTTGTATATGGCTATTTTGTGTTATTGTCAAGGGTTGAGACTTATCTATCTCTCCCTTAAATGTTTTCTGCAAGAGAGAGAGAGGTAGAAAGGATGAGTACCCCTTAGAAGATGTACTTTGCTTCTGTTCTGGACTTTCTATACCAAACTGAGTTTTCTCCGAATGATATGTTCGGCCGAGCATCCTTTTAGTCAACCAAATAAATTTGTGTATGGCTAGATAAATTTTTCAAAGTAGAACAGGACAATTTCGGTGGAGTGTTCTCCTGGAAATTTTGGGACTGCTGTTTAATTTCTATTATTAATTTAGTATGATTTGTTAGATTTAGCATTATTTCAGCTAAATTAATTCATTATTGTAATAATTCCTCCACCCCCACATTTTTTCTTGTTTTTCTTATTCATTCAATTGTTGTAATAATCTTCCTCCCATCGCCATTTCTTTTCATTTGAATTGTTGTAATAACTTCCAACCCCACATCTTTCTATTCCTTTTATTTACATGCTTTATATATAGCATCATATCCTATTTATCATAATTCATGACTTGCATACACTTTTTATGCATTCAGGTTCAGCTTATTTGCATTTATGGATTTTATCCTTTCCAACTTGATTATGTATGTTACATCATGCCTTAAAATGATACACATGTCATATGTTAAAGCCGAACCTCTAGATGCATTTTGTGTATGTATTACATTAGCTATCTGTATATAGGATCATACATATACTTCTAACACTTCTTTTTTTTTTTTTTGGCTTACGATAGAGTACTAGGTGAGCATTTTTTGTTTTAGCATATTATATATACATGTTATTTATCATATTCATTGCTATACCATAAAACTAGATGCTTAAGTGAAATATCTGTACGAATGCCAGTTTGTGGAGACTGTGTTGCTTGTGTTGGAATGCAGTTGATTCTTATGCTTATGAGTTCTACAGAAAGGTTTTTCAAAATGCATGAAATCAAAGCATAACCAGAATAAATGACACAATCTATACTCGTATGTCTCAGATAGTAATGTTGACATTGTTTAAATCAGAATATGAACATATATCAACTATCAAAATCATATCATGACTTAGTAAAGACTAATCTTTTGATCGGGTGCGTGAGGGTGCTCAATTAATGACATTCCTATCTCATATTTACGTTCCCAAGCCAAGACACTTGGTTATGATCGATAGTGACCTTTGGCATAAGTCACAGGTTTCCTAGGTTTTTTTCTAAAAAAAAAAAAGAAAAAGAAATTAGGTGACGACTCTAAAATCTGGCGATGTAGTCTATTCACTACAAGAAATTAATCTTTTAGAAACTAATATTTAAGGACTAGTTGAATTTGGTCGCTAAAAATAATCTTTTAGGAACAAATTTAAGGCCTCGTTTGGGGACATGCTAATTTAGTAACTTTTTGGCTATTTGGCTAAAATATAAGCTAAAAAAAACTAGTATATTTGGGATGACTCTTTGGCTTTTTATGAAAAGATGTACAAAAAATAAAGAGAAAAGAGAATCTTTGACTTTTTGGTATGGGTTGTTGGCTTTTTAACTTTTTTAGTAACTTTTTGGCTAAACCGATCTGTTGCCAAACGAGACCTAAATATAAAAAATGTCTAAGATCTCCTTTTTTCCCACCCCTTTGACCTCCTCTCTCTCTCATTGGTTGGATTTTTTTTTTTTTTTTTTCCACTTGTCATCTAATCACCATCCGCCACGTGTGTGTGGGGTTGATGGGAGTAGTGAGTGGAGGGAGTCTCCATCACTCCTCTTTAAATATATGATAATTTACTTATAAGATTATAAAAATAATTATTAATATTCTCACTTAATATTTACATAATTTTTATAAGACGGATAAATTTAATTGCTAATACATCATTAACATTTTTAGAGAACAAATATTTTTATCATTTTAACCATTAAAAAGTCGAGACCCCACTTCAGTGCTAACGGGTTTGTTAGCAATCAAAAAGTTGCAACTCTCATTCTCTCTTCACCGGGTTTGCTCTCTCTCTCTCTCTAGAGCTCCAAGGCAGATTGGAAGCATCCATGGCAGATTTGCTCAATCTTGTTCAAATTTTGGAGCGTTTCTCTCTCTCTCTCTCCGCCTATATTTCTTTCTCTTCGTCATTTTCTACATCACAATCTTCAATCAATGGAAGATTTCATCATCGATTCATTGAAGAAGAATCTCGGTTGTCGATTCACTTCTCTTCCGAGTTCTCTGTCACCTGGTATCGAAAACCCCAGGTCAGTACTCTCTAAACTGTTAAAATTATTGATATATATGAAGTTTAAAACTCTGAAACTCTGATTTCTAAATATATAGGGACCAAGTGAACTCTGATTTCTAGACTCTATTACTTCAAACTCTATATCAGAGTTTTATATGTGAAGTTTCTGATCTTAATTTCTGTAAAAAAAAAAAAATTATATCTTTTTGTGTTTTGTGATTGTTGTTCGAGTTTCTATATATGAATTTTTCTATAATTTTTGACCTGATGGTTTTGATGAATGATTTTTTTTTTTTTTTTTACTTCCCATTCATTGACTGATTGATATCAGAAACTTCTTAATGTGTATGTCTGTTACTTTCTTTTTTCTTGATGGATTTCTATCTCGTTGGTGTTTGATTGAACTACTATAATTTTATAATTTTATATTTTGCTCACCATGTGTTTGACAATATGCCCAATGATGATACTATGAAAATAATGAGTGTGTTCCATAGATATGAATCACATAGCTGCTTTAATTGTTGGTGTTACACGTATTATACTATAGTGAGAGTTATAACTTGAGTCGCTCAAGTTGGCTTGCTTGAGGTGCACCTTTTTGTGTAACTTAACTTGAATAATAAACATATTGTTCTTCATTAGATGTTTCTAAACATGAAAGGATATTTGCTATCTTATGGTGTCACTTCTTACACATTTTCTTCCATTAAAATGCTTCTTAATAAGCAATCATGCCCTTTCCTTTCACAGGTTAATTTAAAACCAAAGGTTCCAACCAAAGCTGTATGTGCAGAGCATCTTGAGGTGAGAAAAGCAATATTGACTTTATTGAATCTTCAGAAACAGGTACTTCTACCTAAGGTTCATCTTGAATTTGCATCTTTTTCCATTGTTCAAATATTTATATAATTTAAGTTTGCAAATGTTTTGCTGTGCTTTGATTGATATTTCAAGGTTGTGAATTTTCTTTATTCTGCTTTGCCTTTTTATAGTTTGTAGAATCCTTAAAGTAAATTTAGGCCATGTTTGGATCTTAGATTTATTGAGGGAAAGCAAAATGAAATTAAAAAAAAAAAAGAAACGAGACTAAAGTAAAAGGAGTTAAATTTATTTATTTATTTATTTATTTTTAATGCTTTATTTGATAGAAACAACTTCTTGAATAAACTTGTAATCTTCACATGTGCCAGCAACTTATAGCAAATTAAACAGAAACTTCAACATTTACAATTCTGGATGCTCCAGTAGGCTGCCCTCTGCCATTTTATATGCATACATATTTGTTTGTTTTTTCTTTTTATAGTTCAACGAAAAAAAGCATAGAACATATATCATTTGCAAATGTCGGCTATTTCAAAGGCCCATCTGAAGCCTCTGTTGATGCTGTAATGTTCCTTGCTATTTAGTATCCTACATAATCCATCTAATTTCTTGCTTTTTACATAGCTAAATATTTTATGAAGGTTTGGTAGTGTTTTCATCAAATATGGGTCATTTTCTTTAGGGAATTTGGAGACCTTACTTGCAAAATATGTTTTTGCTAGCTACCGTCATGTATGGGAATGTTTTTATTTCTTTTTAACATTTAGAGTAAGGAATTAAGGATCCCTCTTTTTTTGAACCCTTGGAATTTTTCTGATTCTAATAAATCTGTAATTGTCTGCCCAATACCCTGCCTCTGCCTCCTAGTGTGGGTCACTTCTTTTCGGTTTATTCTTACTTGTTTCCTTTATTTTGTTGTTGATCATTTGTGAGCAGATATGAAACTTACAAGCATCCTAAGCAATGAATTCTTGTACTCATGCGGTGGCCATGAGAAAGATATTGTGAGAAAAATGATACTGATTAGCTCGTGTGTGGTTGAAAATCTAGATTCAGTCATGAAAGATACTCTCATGGTTAGGCAAATTTCACCAAGAGTTTCAAATTATCTGATAAATGCCTCTTGGCAACATAAGCTGTGGATATTGAACTTCCTTTTGGTCGTTTTTCCTTTATAGGATGGGCAGACAACTGTGTTTCAGTTGAGTTTTTATTGCTGGAGCAACAATCAAGCCATCTTGGCGATTTATCTGAAAATATCAGCAATTTTGTGAAGCAAATTTCTGATCTTGAGAATTGTTCATTTCATGCCTATCTGCCAGGTTAAATACATCTCTGATTGTGTAGGAGACAGTAATTTAGATCATTGAGTGTAATACCTATTTGTTTATAACCATTAACTATTGAATGATTAAAACCTAGTGGCATGCACTTCAGTTTCTGAGTACAAAGTTGCTGAAGTATGTCAGAGAGGGCTCTGATTATAGTATAGATTAATGTATAATCAGGATTGAGTTAGTCCTCCTAGATACCAAATGTAGGAATGCCAAAAATATCCTCTATTTATTATTTGAAAGTGGGTGGGGAATGTGTGGTTTATCATGAAAACTACTCTTTCTGTTTCTGTATTTTAATGGAGATGGCTGGAAGAGCATTCTTATGGTAAGATGAGAGAGGAGAATAGGTGGAACCATGGGAACGATATAAAAATACATTTATTCTTTTCTAGCCCTTCAGTGAAGCCTGGGATTTTGGTAGTTTTTTATGCTGTCTACAAATTGGTTGACAAGACTGGGACCAAAAATCTTGATCTAGATTTAAACACAGGGTCTTGCATTGAGGGACAACTAGTGAATTGATATGCATATATGTACATTGTAGCATATAAGAACTACTCTCAAGTAGAAAACTTGGAAAAGTATCTGTATTAAGTACTAATAGAGAACAAATCTGCAGATGCACAAGTATTATGTGGCCTGGTAAAACGATGGCTATAGGAGTTGAAGGATGACATGGATGAACCATTACAGGCTCGTTTTGTCTTCAAGAGCAACTTTTTCTGCTCTCTAAACCTAATATCCTGCAATTTGTCTGCTTCTTCCAATCACATAATCGATGAGTTCAGTCCCTGTCAGGTATTTTATAAAAAATCTGCATTTGTATATATTCTGAAGTATCTGATCTTGAATTATTCATACTGGTTGATCACCAATTTAATTTTTAGACAGCCAAACAATTATCCTGTCTCATGAAACCAAGTTGTGTAGACAACTCAACTAAGCATCATATAACTTGGTGTGCTAGGTGACAACTACTATTGGCCTTATATATTGTACATAGTGTGTACATATATTTTATCTCTGACTTTGCCATAAATGAAGCTTTCATTTGTTATTTCGAAGGAGGTCTTTATCTTGTATACTAGGTAGGACACATCAAATGGTGTTCTTGAAATTCTATAATGTTTAGATTGAAATATTTTGAGGAGCTATTCTTTATGTTACACTTAAGCTAGCTACATCTCGTTCTTTATTTTGTTAGCTTGTGAGGTTATTTTCTTTGTCAAAAACCATGTGTGGTGGCATCTGATTTGTGGCTTTCTAGCTGAACATGCTATGGATCCTATAATCCCTCTGTTTGGTCTGAGGCTGTCATATTTTCTCACAAATCAAATCATATTGCTACTAGTTGCTGGTTCACCAAGCCTCAGTATTCATGAGATATTGAAACGTTTAGTTCTGTGGAATCAAATATCTGTTGTATGCAGAACAGATTAATTTTGTGACAGCAGTCATAGAGAATATCCAATTACTACCAAGCCAGGTCACTTTCTGATTGTATTGTTTGACAAGATTGAAAAGAGTTGAGTTTCAAAAAGCCTCCACCCAAACCATGTTAGAAAATAGGAAGATCAAGAGAGCAGAGGCTCTGATATTCAAGTAATAAAGCAATGGTAGATAATTTATGTAACTCTCTGCAAGAGGCCTAATAATACTTCATTGTTTTATATTTACCAGGGTTAGGACTAAGGAGTTGCGTGGCTGCTATTTTCAGTAATTTAGGGGTGGTTTGGCATAACTTATTTTAGTCCATCTTTTTATCTTTTTTGGGTCACATCAATCAATATCTCCTCTCTACTTTTCTACACATCTTTTTATAAAAAGTCAAAAAGTGCACTTATTTAGGACATCCCAAACCATCTTACGAGATCTTGTCTAATGAGTCTGCCTCATTTCAATTTATTAGTTTAGCATACATTGTTAGAATTTTGTATTATCCTTGGCTCCTAATTTTATTGGTCTAGAAAAGCTTTTTATGGGAAGAAAATTCTTTATCATTTAGTATAATATTAAATATAATACAGTGTATCATTCCTAGATTGCTTTTATATCATCCATGCATTTGCCAAATAACTTGAATACTTCCAAATATGTAGAAATATAAACATGTTGATGTTAGGTAGTTAATTATTTTGCAAAGAAATATTACTAACCAAAGATGATCCCATCTCACTCTTTTTTTTTTGGGTTGGGGGGGGGGGGGGGGGGGGGGGGGAGAGAGAGAGAGAGAGAATTGAAGATTGTTTACCTGTGTTGCTGATAGTGATTCCCTCACAAGTTCTTTCAGAATGAGGTGTACCTGAGGAAGAAAAGAAATATAAACTAATCAATGATAAGAACTAAAATAAACTAGGATTCATATTTGAAGAGGATGCTCTAGAAAGAACTAAAATGTAAATAGCAATTACATTTCTTAGATCAAAGCAATGTATTAAGAGACATTGCAAGTAAATTGACCATTTTTTTCACTTTTTTATCTATTCACTGTTGTGGGGATTTCTGGGTATTAGGTTTTAGATTCAAATTGGCCTTCTTCTTGTTTTGATTAATGTTCTCTTTTCTTCTTTGTATCCCTAATTCATTAGAGGTATCCACTGCATAAAAAAAAAAATAAAAAAAATAAATTGAGAACAACTATGCCATCTGAAGAATTTAAGAGGAATTGGAAGAGAATTAACAGTCAGTTTGAAATATTCATGTAAGCTTATCAATAACTTTAGCAAATTCCCTATTCTTAAACGAAGTAAATAAAAAATGAGTTTCTTAATTAGGTGAATGATCCTTGTATATTTAAAATGTTGAGAATGTGACAATGTGAACTAGTATTTCTTTAAGATGTAGAAGTGTATAATCTTCTAATGATTATCTTATATATTCTGCAGGTCCTTCAAAAATATGTGAAGAATTAGATATCAATTGCTGTACCATTCCAGGATAACTGATGACATACCAGTTGACAAGGATACTGGCTTTGAGATTGCAACTTGATATGTTAATGTTTGAAAGTTCTTTAAAAGCAGAATCAAACATTTTGGAAACTTTGAATTTTAATTTTTATAAAATTTTACCTTCTATGTATTCATTGTGATTTGGGAATAGAGTGTCTTTGATGTGTGGATGTCAATTTTTTTCTTTTTTTACATGATTGGATGACATTTAATTTTTGTGCATTTTTAGCTATCCCAACTTTGATTTTTAGCAACGAAAATGTGTGGTAGAGAAAGTTATTAGTCTTTTAGTGACCAAGTTGTTAAAAATGTCATTTTTTTTTTGTTTTTTGCGACCAAATTGGGATATTTTGTGACGAAGTATTAGCAACTAAATGTTTAGTCTTGTAAAATTAAACATTTTGTGACAATATAAAATTGGTCGCTAATTCTCATTGTCGGCGACATTTTTAAAAATTCGTCACTAAAGACTTTTTTGGACACACTTTGTGATTTTTTTAGTGACAAATTTAATTTTGTCGCAAACTATTTAGAAACCAAAATAATGGTTTTAGGGGCTAAAATAATTGGTCACCAAAAGTCTTATATGTTGTGATTTCTGGCATATTTTGCAATAAAATACATTTTTTATAAATGTTATCAGATTTAGACTCTCATTTTTTGTTTCACATTTTACTTGTGAGACTAGATTAAGAGATCGGGAGTTTGAACTATGGGGCATGCTCGGTAACCTTGAAAAGCATCCTATAGAACACAGTCCCTTCTAACTCCTTATTGGCAGGACTTGAACCTCGAGCATTGGTTGGTTGACTTCCTCAATCCAACAGGAGTCCGTTTTTTGTGGAGTTCTGTGGCTTGTGGCCTTGTAACTCGTAGCCTTATGACTATGAGTCCTTTGACTAGTCTTGCCTCATGGCTCCGTCTGCCCCGTAATATCAATGGAAGTCCTGGAACGGGACATGGTTTGTTCCTGGGCTGCCCTCTCCTGCCTTCTCAAGTTTAGAAAGGCTCTCATATCCTGAATCGGAAAATCAGAAACCTGGGATGGTCCTGACCCCATAGGTCTTTTTCCTCGTGCCACTTCCCTTCTATGCAGGAAGAACTTTACATCGTTTGGGCAAGCATAATGGAAGTGGTAAAGTTTCGTTCTTGGGAGTAAGGTAAACTACTAGCAATGTGGCTAGTTTCTCTTGCCCTTTGTGTCGGCACAGGTCTCTGATGTGTTTCAAAACGACGCTTTTCTTTGAACTGGCAGGGAAGCTTTTTCCTAGGGGGGCATGCACCTCACTCCATCTGCTGTTCACGCGCTGGTGGCTGGTTCTGTCCTTGCTTAAGGACTCTGACTTGATCAGCCAGTTCCTTAAGTTGCTAGTCCATGATGTTAATGATCTGATCACCCTGAGCCAACTCTTGCATCCAAAGTGCTTCCCTCCGAGTATTCAGTAGTGGGCAAATCATGTACTTCCCTATCATGTTCCTGTGATGTTTCAAAGTCGACTGGGCACCTCTGTTGGTTTGGGGAATGTGGATCATCTTGTTTTTCTCCAGTTGGGAGATTCACGTTTTCCGCCACCTTGAATAGACTGAAATCTTTCACGGGTAAAGCAAGGCTTTTCGTCGCAGATTCCCAGACGGCGCCAAATTGTGATGGGTAAAAATTGAACCACTTGGTTGTGGCGGTGCTCTATCGAGGATAAGACTACTTGAGACCTGAAAATACACTCACAAAAAGGTAAATGAGTGGCTGAGGAGCAACCTGAGGACTCTCCGATACCTAAATTAGCAAAACGGTAGACAATGGAACAAAATGTGGGAGTATAGATTCAGGAAGTGTATTGAATTGTGTGTCCCTTAGACTTTGTTACCTTCTTTATTTATACTCTGCTCCAACTAACCGTTGTGGGCAGTTAAGCCTCCTCCCCACTCCTCACGTCATCCCGTTTTCTCTAAGGATTGTGCACTAGATTGTCGCGTTTATCTAGGAGTTAGTTGGGCCATTACTTTAGGAACACGCGCCTTTGACTGAATCTGACCCTTGCAGGCGCACATCTGGTATTTCTTGGTCGTGATCATCTGGACTCCTAATTCCTAGACCCAGAAGCCAATGGTCCTGCACTTCTAATATTCTGGACCCAGATTTCTAGTCTTTGTTTTATGGTTTAATTTTCCCTCCCACAGGAAGTAATGGAATCATATCTGGTTTAAAATTAAAAAGTATTTGCATTAGGAGGAAGAATAATACAAGATGATTCATTACTCCTTGTAGGTTGCAAATAATCAGGTAAACACTGAACAAGTTGAGCTACCTGAATTGGATGAATAGGACTAGCAGAAATGGAAGTCCGACCAATCCATATAATGAATATGAGATGGGAGTTTTCAAAGATAGGGAAGTAATCACTATTACCATTATTATCTGCAATGATGTCAAGAGTGTGTAAGTGACCAGAAAAATCATTTTAGATTTAAAGAGATTACCAAATAATATCAGAATTAGAATCAATACTTACTAAACAACCGTACTCATCACGATACCAAAGCATGCAAAAATAATAATAATAATAACTTAATAACAAAGTAAAATAATAATAATTTTTTTTTAACAATCTTCTTTAATATAAATTAATAAAAGAAATCTGATACTTCTAGAATTGAAAAATACAAACCAAACAGCACATTTAAAAGTTTTCGAAAAATCTCGTCTAATGTGTAGCAGTGAGTGCACTTGACTGTGCACCGAATTTGTACGAAACTAAGGATATATGCTGTAAGCATGAAAAATTTTAGTCCATTATAAATTGTCTCGTACTATAAAGGTTTATGTGTGTGTCAATTTCCGATCATACTCTCAATCAAACACTCAGTTGGAGAACACTGGCAGAATACACTACAACAAAAAGCACTTTTGGCGACTAAATTTTTGGTCGCCAAAAGTCTGTTTTTAGTCGCCGAAAGTCGAAATTTTACTTTCTCCGACAAAATTTTTTAGTCGCCACATTTGTCGCGTATATATGGTCGGCGTAGGTATTGGCGACTAATAATTTTTTAGTCGCCAAAATATAGGTCTTTAGCGACGAAAGTGTTAGTGGCCAATAGTGTTTTACACTTTTGAAAATCACACATTTACCGACTAATAATTTAGTCACCAATACTCACTGAATCGCCGACTAAACGGCTTAGTCGCCAAAATAGAGACTTTTGGCGACTAGTAACTTTAGTCGCCAAAGGTGTTTCCGGAAAAAAAAAAAAAAAAAAACCCCCGTTTTTTTTGCTTTTTTTGAGTTTCGAACCGCGCCAACCGTCCCACATTCCAAACCTTTTTGCAACACACTCCCTCTACTATGCCACTACAACATCACATGAATATATATGCAATATATATTATTTATATAGTATATTGACCGGTATTAATACAAAACAATATATATAAATATAATTATTTTAATTCAATATAATTTATGTAAAAAATAAATTATTTACTAAAAAAAAATTTAGGCCACTTTTGGCGACTAAATTAAATTTTTAGTCACCAATTCTATCATTTTCGGCTACTAACTATTATTTAGTCGCTAAAAAATTAAGTTCCGCCTAAAAATAAGCACTTTTGGCGACTAAACCTGTTTTTAGTCGCCAAAAAGTCCCCTTTTGGCTACTAAACTGAATTTTAGTCGGCAATTGACTGTTTTTAGCTACTAATTTTTTTTTTGTAGGCAAAAAGCTTCACTTTCAGCGACCAAACAGTTTTTAGTCGGCAAAACACCTATAATCGGCGACGAAACTGTGTTTTAGTCGCCAAAACCATCACTTTTGGCTACTAAATCACTTTAGTCGCCAAAAACCGTGACTTTTGGCTACTAAACAACCTTTAGTCGCTAAAACCCCTACATTCGGCGACTAAACTGCCTTTTATTCGCTAAAACCGTTATATTTGGCGACTAAACTCTTTTAGTCGGCAAAAGTGATCAATTTTGGCGACTAATTCCATTTTAGTCACCAATTCTACTACTTTCAGCGACGAAAAATGCAGTTTTAGTCGCCAAAAGTGCTTTTTGTTGTAGTGATAGATTAAGCCCGAACGACCTGTCACAAAAGAAGAGATTCCAGCGGTGGTTCATCCACCCGGGGGGCATTCCGACAATCAAGTCAGTTATCTCTCAAAGATAACAAAAATGCTTAACTCACTATTCAGAGCATAAAAGCATACCTTAGACCTATGAGGGTGCCTCTCTTTTATAGCCAATACAAACCTAGTCCCAATAGAAGCCTAGCTTCAATGGACTTAGGATTACTGCTAATCTTGGACTCCCAGTAGGATTGGGATAAACTCTCTAAGAGTCTTATCTTTACTCAAACTGAAATCCTCTCTCATTCTAGGACTCTTGTCCCTTATCTTCTTATCCCGGATTCTGGTATCTTTGCAGATAACCTCGGCCTAGCCGAGATCATCTCGGCGTCATGACCAAGACACGTGGCACCTCGACTGGCACTTCGGTGACACCTCGGTCACGTGTTGTCACTCAAAAATTAGGTCCCCACAACTGCCCCTAGGTTGTACTACCTCGGCAGCTTGAAGTGATGGAACCTATATCATTCATTCCTTTAATCATGACTCCGGTTTAACTTCAGCTTGTAAATTTTTCTTAAAATTTCAACAAGTGTTAAACACGACCTCGGTTTAACTTCAACTTGTAATTTTTTCTTAAATTTCGACAAGTGTTAAACACGACCTCAGTTTAACTTCAACTTGTAAATTTTTCTTAAATTTCAACAAGTGTTAAACATGACCTCAGTTTAACTTCAACTTGTAAATTTTTCTTAAAAATTTCAAAGAGTGTTAAACAGATCTTGGCTTGAAAATTCCAACTCCCAAGCATCATTCTCCAGCCCTCTGCATGGCTTCCACCTACTCCTTTGTGGACCTTATATAAAAAGTCTTTAACTTAGGCTGAGCTTTTCTCTTCTCGGACTTAATCATCTAGGCTGAGATCTTGTCTTCTGGAATTTGGGATCTACTCACTTTAGGCTGAGCTCTTCTCTTCTCGGACCTAATCATCTAGGCCGAGATCGTGTCTTCTAGGATTCTCCATGCCCGACCTCCCGCGAAGGCCGATGAGAATGTCCCTTGGTCCCGCCATGTTGAGGGACTGCAGGAACCGTTTTATGCCCCCCTTTCTGGGCACCTTTCTTGGCCGCTGAAATCGGCGTATCTTGTGGCGGGAACGGTGGCTGCATGACGTTGTTCTGCATCAGGAAATTGACGACCGTTTGCAGGTCCGCCAATTTGTTCGTCATTCCCTTCATTTCGTCGTCCCTCCGCAGGCATCTATCTTTCCATACCTGGAGGTCGTCCTCGTTATAATACCCGCTCCGGTCCGATTTCTTCGGTACGCCGCCCTCCCGGCCGACGTTCTTTCCTCCATGATTCTTATCACGAGTCTCTTCGTTGCAGTTGTTTTCTTTGACGTCAAGGTCAATATGTTTCTTACTCTCAGTAGACGTGTCGTCCTCAACCTTCTCTTTCTGTCCGTCGTTGGCCATCTATTCTCCTTTTGTTCCCACAGACGGCGCCAAATTGTGTGTGTCAATTTCCAACCACACTGTCAATCAAACACTCAGTTGGAGAACACTAGCAGAATAGATTAAGCCCGAATGACCTGTCACAAAAAGAAGAGATTCCGACGGTGGTTCATCCACCCAGGGGCACTCCAACAATCAAGTCAGTTATCTCTCAAAGATAACAAAAGTGCTTAACTCATTATTCAGAGCATAAAAAGCATACCTTAGACCCATGAGGGTGCCTCTCTTTTATAGCTAACACAAACCTAGTCCCAATAGAAGCCTAGTTTCAATGGACTTAGGATTACTGCTAATCTTGGACTCCCAGTAGGATTGAGATAAACTCTCTAAAAGTCTTATCTTTACCCAAACTGAAATCCTCTCTCATTCTAAGACTCTTATCCCTTATCTGCTTATCCCGAATTCTGGTATCTTCGCAAATAACCTCGGCCTAGCCGAGATCATCTCGGCGTCATGACCAGGACACGTGGCACCTCGGCTGGCACTTCGATGACTCCTCGACCACGTGTTGTCATTCAAAAATTATGTCCCCACAGTTTACAAAATATAATATAATTATTAGCAAATTAAGATTTTGTTTGGTTTAATTTTTGAAAAGAATTTTGAGTTTTAAAAGATAGGTGGTTAAAAAAAGTTTTAAAAATGTTTTGTTATAAGTTTTTAAAATAATTTTAGGATGATTTGTATATATATATATATTTTTATTTTTTTTTTATAGTTGAATAGATGGATGTAAGAGAAAATTTATTTGATTGATGTGTAGAATGTGAGAGAATGAGAGAGGAGAGAGAAAAAGTGATTAATTGATTTATTAATAAAAAAAACAAAGAGATTGAGAGAGGATAGAGAGAAAATAATTTTGCAAAGAGTTTAAAAATTGGTTAACCAAACATGTTTTTTGATTTTTTGATCCAAATGTTAATTTAAAAATTAAACCAAATGTTGCCTAAATCTTGCAACATGTCTAATTGGTCTCGAATCAAGATTACATGGTGGTCAAATTAAATATTGCCATGTGTTAAAATGTTGCGGTAAGTATTTGACTAATCAAATTAAGCCACTTGTCACATTGTGGTGGTCCAGCCAATAAAATTATGGCACATCATTAAAGTGATCAGAGATAATTGTCAAAGAATTTAAAGTTTATTAAGACTCTTCTCCATCTATTCCTATAAATAGGGGTCTCCACTAGCATTTTCGATACAAATTTTGTATACATAAATCAAGTTGTAGAGATAATATCAAGCCAGAGAAAACTCCATCGGATTCAAGCCTAAAGCCTTGAGGTCTCTTCACCAAAGCCAATCAATCTCCATAAAACATAAAGTTCGGAGATTCAAATCAAAGTTTATCATCAAATTCTGCAAATCTATAGTCGTCTCCTACTAAATTGGAAGGATTTTACAAATCTAATTTGAGAAACAACTGTCAAACCCTTAAGTCAAAGTCCTACAAATTCATCATCTTCTTCGCATTAGTTGGAGGAGATTTTGCCGCTCAATTTGGGAATAAGTTACCAAGCCCTCGAATCAACTTATTGAAGAGCATAATTAGAGGATTTTCTTCGGTTAGAAATTTCATCAGAGATTATATTCGTTTTATTTTAAATCAATAAATTTATATTTGTTATTCTATTTTTCTGTCTTATTTTTGCAAACCAGAAATTTGTGTATACAAAATTTGGCATGCCGGTGTGACAATCTTTGCCTCTCATCTCTTCTCTTTGCAAATCAACTTTGAAGTTTACATATTCTTCAATATACTGGGGGCAAAGAAGAGCACTTCTCTCATGACATTAAACTAGCCAATGACCTTCTCAAGTTCAAAGGGGGCAAAGGAGAACATTTCTTATATGGTTAAACAAGTGTCAACACACTCAACCATCTCTTGAGAGTCTACAACAAGCAAAGGTTCTACATCTTTAACTTCTTCTAAGAGTCTGCAATCTATGCTTGGAAAGCCCACGAAGCATACCGACTTTGATGGAGGCGATGATGTCATGCCGGTCATGATGGTGCAATCATCGTCCCTTGAAGAACAAATTGTTGCACTGGCCAAAGTTGTTGAGACGCTTGCTAAGAGCGATCAAGAACAAAACACTCAACTTACAAAGCTTTTGAACAAGCTTGAAAAAAACCCAACCAATGGCACGACAAACCTTCATGGATCCATGCCGGAATTAGCAAAACATACTCTACAAGATATTCTTGAAACCTCATCAAAATCAGAATTTTCAAGTGAAGATATTCAAGTTTCTGTCGATGGGTTGATTCATACCAAACAATTGAAGGATCTCATCATGGAAGCAATTGCTAAAAAAGAAACAAGTGGTTCTAAAACTTTTTAGTCCTACACAAAGCCATATACGTGGAGGATAGAACTGCTGAAGATGGTAGGAAACTATCGACCTCTAATGTTTCAACAATTCAACGGTAAAGGCGACCCAAAGCAACATGTTGCGCACTTCATGGAGATGTGTAGAAGTGTTGGAACTGAAGGAGATTTGTTGGTCAAGCAATTCATGCATTCCTTGAATGGTTATGCTTTCGACTGGTACGTAGAGCTTGAGTCAAATTCTATAGACAACTAGGAGCAATTGGAGACAGAGTTCTTCAGTCGCTTTTATAGCACTCGATGTATCGTCAGCATGATCGAGCTCAACAATACTCGCCAACAACAACAAGAATCGGTCATCGACTACATTAATAGATAAAGAAGCCTTAGCCTCAACTGTAAGGATATTCTATCTGAAACTTCTGCTATTGAGATGTGCATCCAAAGAATGAATTTGAGCCTTAGCTAGATCTTACAAGGTATAAAACCAAAGACATTTGAAGAGTTAGCCACACGAGCTCATGATATGGAGTTTAGCATCTCAGTCTATGGAAGAGAAGAAGTCCGAATTGAAGAACCACAAAATGAAATTGGAGCAATGTCATATGTAGCTAGGATGAGCTTTACATCTTTGGACTTCATAACTCTACCAAATCAACAAGTCGATCTTCAAAATATATCACATTCAAAGCTCCTGAATACGAGCCTAAACTTTTTGTCGTCTCCAAAAAATTGAAACGTTTGCGACGCTCCTTAATACATGATCCTAAATTGCATGTTACGCTTTGTCCAAATGAGTTGAAACTATGAATGACACAAAATTGAACTACATTTGGATTGATGCTTTTGGGGTACGCAAGAAACTTGGACTCATGTTCTAAGTTCAGTCAACCAAATAAAAAATATATATATTTCTATACATGGTGAGGTTTTGAAGCAGTGGTTTCAAATTAGGACCCAAGAAGTAGATGCTAAATCGTCTAACAAATCTTAAGTAGTCAAGTGTCGAGACCGGCTCACTTTTCACACTTTTGGAACGTGTACGCAAGCAAGTCTCAATGCAATCAATTACAAATTGCCACGTAATACAAAGGCCTACAAAATATGATACAATTATTGACAAATTAAATCTTGCCACGTGTCTAATTAGTCTTGAATCAAGATTACATGGTAGTTAAATTAAATATTGCCATGTGTTAAAATGATGCAGTAAGACTTTGACTAATCAAATTAAGTCATAATGATGCAGCAAATAAGTTTTTGACTAATCAAATTAAGTCACTTGTCATATTGAGGTGGTCAAGCCAATAAAATTGTGGCACACCATTAAAGTGATATTTTGGATATTTATCTCTAAATAAATTAGAGATAGCTGCCACAGAAATTAAAATTTATTAAGACTCTCCTCCATCCATTCTTATAAATAGGGGTCTCCACCAGAATTTTTCATACAAGTTCTACATACATAAATCAAATTGTAGATACAAGAATCTACATCAAGCAAGAGAAAGCTCCATATCGTTTCACCAAAGCTGATCAATCTCCATAAAACATAAAGTTCAGAAATTCAAATCAAAATTCATCATCAAATTTGCAAATTTATAGTCGTCTTCTACTAAATTGGAAGGGATTCTACAAATCTAATTTGGGAAAATGTTGTCAAACCCTCAAGTCAAAATCCTACAAATTCGCCATCTTCTACGCATTACTTGGAGGAGATTTGACTGCTCAATTCGGAAATAAGTTATCAAGCCCTCGAATCAAATTATTCAATAGAAGAATTAGAGGATTTTCTTTGATTAGAAATTTCATTAGAGGATGTACTCATATTTTAAACCAATAAATTTATATTTTTTACTCTATTTTTCTGTCTTTATTTTTGCAGACAAGAAATTTGTGTATACATATGCCTTTTAGGGAAGACTATGGTACACACCCCTCAAAGGGTGTGTATACCATATGCACCATATAATTACAGAAGAAAATGACATAATTTCATACTTTCTAAATGATAACTAAAAAAAAATAAAAAAATAAAAGTCATAACCAAACACAAAGTCATAACTAAAATCTCAAAATAATGTCATAATTAAAATAAATAAATAAAAATTAGTCATAACTAAAGAAGAAAATGGCGTAACTAAGAGTGTATATGGTTTGTGGGTGTACATAATAGAATTCTCCATGCCTTTATTATTATTATTACTGTTGTTGTTGCTGTTGTTGTCGTTGTTATATTTTAATTTTTTTTTTTAAAGTGAAGTAAAATAAATAAGTAAATAGATATAGCAAAGAATTATTTATTTATTTATTTATTTTGAAAAGAGATGTAACTCTTACTTTAGTACTGCTAACTTAATCAACGATATCTACAAAAAAATATCAGTGTGTTAACAAGACTTAAATAGAACCTATTTGGCCCTTTATTTCTTTTCACTGCAGCAACATTACTTAGGTATGAATTTTGATTTTTAATTTTTTTAAAAATGATGATAAAAATTCTTGAAAAATCTAGAAATCCCCTAGATGTTGATTTGTGATTATGTATCAATTTTAAGTAATAAACAACAATCCCAATCAAGCAATCAAGACAAATCGACACAACGATTTTACATGGAAAAACCACAATTGGAGCACCTCCAATTGTGATAAAAAAATCACGAGCAACAGCCACAAAACAATCCACTAAGAAGATATAAAGGAATTACACAGGTATACTCTCAATTACCTAACGAATCCACGCCCGAATTGAACCAACCCCTATGTGCCTCTTCCAACCCCGTCTTCACCTCGGAATTGTCTTGACGATGAGCCACTCCAGAATCCACCAAAGCTTCAGGCTCGAATTCTTCAGAATCTACCGAAGAACAACTCTCTCTTTTGTGTAGAACAAACACATAACCCTTTGATGTATACTCTTTAAACCATGAGTAGAATACTCAATCAAAACATCAAAGAAAACTAGCAAAATATCCCCAGATATAAACCTTAATATCCAAGAAGAAGATCTGGAGGAGTAATCCTAGTTTTGGACTAAAACAAATACTTAAAGAAATCTGGGACTGTGAAGCTCGCTTGAGCGAAGACTCTCTCGCTCGAGCGAGGAACCAAAAATACGTATTTTCCATAAGTGGCTTTGCTCGAGCCACACAACCTTTGCTCGAGCGTATATTCATCATTCTCAGGTTTTTTGCCAGACGCAGCCTTCGCTCGAGCGAGAACTCCTTCGCTCGAGCGAGTAAGAGCGGACATGCAACTTCGAATGCAATTTTGCATTTTGCTTCGAGGGCGCTGCCCCTCGACCCCGCCGGGAGGCTGCCCCCTAGACCCTCGCGAGCTGACCGGGCAGCTCGATCAAGACAAATTGACACAACGATTTTATGTGAAAAAACCACAATTGGAGCAACTCCAATTGTGATAAAAAAAACCACGGGCAACAGCCACAAAACAATCCACTAAGAAGATATAAAGGAATTACACAGGTATACTCTCAATTACCTAGCGAATCCATGCCCAAATTGAATCCACCTCTATGTGCCTCTTCCAACCCCGTCTTCACCTCGGAATTGTCTTAACGATGAGCCACTCCAGAATCCACCAAAGCTTCAGGCTCGAATTCTTTAGAATCCACCAAAAGAACAACTCTCTCTTTTGTATAGAACAAACACATAACCCTTTGATGTATACTTTTTAAACCATGAGTAGAATACTCAATCAAAACATCAAAGAAAACTAGCAAAATATCTCCAGATATAAACCTTAATATCCAAGAAGAAGATCGGGAGGAGTAATCATAGTTTTGGACTAAAACAAATACTTATAGAAATCTGGGGCTGCGAAGCTCGCTCGAGCGAAGACTCTCTCGCTCGAGCGAGGAACCAAAAACGCGTGTTTTCCATAAGTGGCTTCACTCGAGCCACACAACCTTTGCTTGAGCGTACATTCATCATTCTCAGGTTTTTTGCGAGATGCAGCCTTCGCTCGAGCGAGAACTCCTTCGCTCGAGCAAGCAAGGGCGGACATGCAACTTCGAATGCAATTTTGCATTTTGCTTCGGGGGCGCTGCCCCTCGACCCCGCCTGGGTGCTGCACCGGACCCGCCAAGGAGTGCTGCCCCCTTAACCCCCACGAGCTGACCGGGCAGCTCGATCAAGACAAATCGACACAACAATTTTACGTGAAAAAACCACAATTGGAGCACCTCCAATTGTGATAAAAAAAACCACGGGCAGCAGCCACAACACAATCCACTAAGAAGATATAAAAGAATTACACAGGTATACTCCCAATTACCTAGCGAATCCACGCCCGAATTGAACCAACCCCTATGTGCCTCTTCCAACCCTGTCTTCACCTCAGAATTGTCTTGACGATGGGCCACTCCAGAATCCACCAAAGCTTCAGGCTCGAATTCTTCAGAATCCACCGAAGAACAACTCTCTCTTTTGTGTAGAACAAACACATAACCCTTTGATGTATACTCTTTAAACCATGAGTAGAATACTCAATCAAAACATCAAAGAAAACTAGCAAAATATCTCCAGATATAAACCTTAATATCCAAGAAGAAGATCTGGAGGAGTAATCCTAGTTTTGGACTAAAACAAGCACTTATAGAAATCTGGGACTGCGAAGCTCGCTCGAGCGAAGACTCTCTCGCTCGAGCGAGGAACCAAAAACGCGTGTTTTCCATAAGTGGCTTCGCTCGAGCCACACAACCTTTGCTCGAGCGTACATTCATCATTCTCAGGTTTTTTGCGAGAGGCAGCCTTCGCTCGAGCGAGAACTCCTTCGCTCGAGCGAGCAAGGGCGGACATGCAACTTCGAATGCAATTTTGCATTTTGCTTCGAGGGCGCTGCCCCTCGACCCCGCCTGGGTGCTGCACCGGACCCGCCAAGGAGTGCTGCCCCCTTAACCCCAGCGAGCTGACCGGGCAGCTCGATCAAGACAAATCGACACAACAATTTTACGTGGAAAAACCACAATTGGAGCACCTCCAATTGTGATAAAAAAACCACGGGCAGCAGCCACAACACAATCCACTAAGAAGATATAAAGGAATTACACAGGTATGCTCCCAATTACCTAGCGAATCCACGCCCGAATTGAACCAACCCCTATGTGCCTCTTCCAACCCCGTCTTCACCTCAGAATTGTCTTGACAATGGGCCACTCCAGAATCCACCAAAGCTTCAGGCTCGAATTCTTCAGAATCCACCGAAGAACAACTCTCTCTTTTGTGTAGAACAAACACATAACCCTTTGATGTATACTCTTTAAACCATGAGTAGAATACTCAATCAAAACATCAAAGAAAACTAGCAAAATATCTCCAGATATAAACCTTAATATCCCAGAAGAAGATCTGGAGGAGTAATCCTAGTTTTGGACTAAAATAAACACTTATAGAAATCTGGGACTGCGAAGCTTGCTCGAGCGAAGACTCTCTCGCTCGAGCGAGGAACCAAAAACGCGTGTTTTCCATAAGTGGCTTCGCTCGAGCCACACAACCTTTGCTCGAGCGTACATTCATCATTCTCAGGTTTTTTGCCAGATGCAGCCTTCGCTCGAGCGAGAACTCCTTCGCTCGAGCGAGCAAGGGCGGACATGCAACTTCGAATGCAATTTTGCATTTTGCTTCGGGGGCGCTGCCCCTCGACCTCGCCTGGGTGCTGCACCGGACCCGCCAAGGAGTGCTGCCCCCTTGACCCCCGCGAGCTGACCGGGTAGCTCGATCAAGACAAATCGACACAACGATTTTACGTGGAAAAACCACAATTGGAGCACCTCCAATTGTGATAAAAAAAACCACGGGCAGCAGCCACAACACAATCCACTAAGAAGATATAAAGGAATTACACAGGTATGCTCCCAATTACCTAGCGAATCCATGCCCGAATTGAACCAACCCCTATGTGCCTCTTCCAACCCCGTCTTCACCTCAGAATTTTCTTGACGATGGGCCACTCCAGAATCCAACAAAGCTTCAGGCTCGAATTCTTCAGAATCCACCGAAGAACAACTCTCTCTTTTGTGTAGAACAAACACACAACCCTTTGATGTATACTCTTTAAACCATGAGTAGAATACTCAATCAAAACATCAAAGAAAACTAGCAAAATATCTCTAGATATAAACCTTAATATCCAAGAAGAAGATCTGGAGGAGTAATCCTAGTTTTGGACTAAAACAAACACTTATAGAAATCTGGGACTGCGAAGCTCACTCGAGCGAAGACTCTCTCGCTCGAGCGAGGAACCAAAAACGCGTGTTTTACATAAGTGGCTTCGCTCGAGCCACACAACCTTTGCTCGAGCGTACATTCATCATTCTCAGGTTTTTTGCCAGACACAGCCTTCGCTCGAGCGAGAACTCCTTCGCTCGAGTGAGCAAGGGCGGACATGCAACTTCGAATGCAATTTTGCATTTTGCTTCGAGGGCGCTGCCCCTCGACCCTGCCTGGGTGCTGCACCGGACCCGCCAAGGAGTGTTGCCCCCTTAACCCCCACGAGCTGACCGGGCAGCTCGATCAAGACAAATCGACACAACAATTTTACGTGGAAAAACCACAATTGGAGCACCTCCAATTGTGATAAAAAAAACCACGGGCAGCAGCCACAACACAATCCACTAAGAAGATATAAAAGAATTACACAGGTATACTCCCAATTACCTAGCGAATCCACGCCCGAATTGAACCAACCCCTATGTGCCTCTTCCAACCCTGTCTTCACCTCCGAATTGTCTTGACGATGGGCCACTCCAGAATCCACCAAAGCTTCAGGCTCGAATTCTTCAGAATCCACCGAAGAACAACTCTCTCTTTTGTGTAGAACAAACACATAACCCTTTGATGTATACTCTTTAAACCATGAGTAGAATACTCAATCAAAACATCAAAGAAAACTAGCAAAATATCTCCAGATATAAACCTTAATATCCAAGAAGAAGATCTGGAGGAGTAATCCTAGTTTTGGACTAAAACAAGCACTTATAGAAATCTGGGACTGCGAAGCTCGCTCGAGCGAAGACTCTCTCGCTCGAGCGAGGAACCAAAAACGCGTGTTTTCCATAAGTGGCTTCGCTCGAGCCACACAACCTTTGCTCGAGCGTACATTCATCATTCTCAGGTTTTTTGCGAGAGGCAGCCTTCGCTCGAGCGAGAACTCCTTCGCTCGAGTGAGCAAGGACGGACATGCAACTTCGAATGCAATTTTGTATTTTGCTTCGGGGGCACTGCCCCTCGACCCCGCCTGGGCGCTGCCCCGGACCCGCCAAGGGGCGCTGCCCCCTTAACCCCCGTGAGCTGACCGGGCAGCTCGATCAAGACAAATCGACACAACGATTTTACGTGGAAAAGCCACAATTGGAGCACCTCCAATTGTGATAAAAAACCACGGGCAGCAGCCACAAAACAATCCACTAAGAAGATATAAAGGAATTACACAGGTATACTCCCAATTACCTAGCGAATCCACGCCCAAATTGAACCAACCCCTATGTGCCTCTTCCAACCCCGTCTTCACCTCAGAATTGTCTTGACGATGAGCCACTCCAGAATCCACCAAAGCTTCAGGCTCGAATTCTTCAGAATTCACCGAAGAACAACTCTCTCTTTTGTGTAGAACAAACACATAACACTTTGATGTATACTCTTTAAACCATGAGTAGAATACTCAATCAAAACATCAAAGAAACCTAGCAAAAAATCTCCAGATATAAACCTTAATATCCAAGAAGAAGATCTGGAGGAGTAATCCTAGTTTTGGACTAAAACAAATACTTATAGAAATCTGGGACTACGAAGCTCGCTCGAGCGAAGACTCTCTCGCTCGAGCGAGGAACCAAAAACGCGTGTTTTCCATAAGTGGCTTCGCTCGAGCCACACAACCTTTGCTCGAGCGTACATTCATCATTCTCAGGTTTTTTGCCAGACGCAGCCTTCGCTCGAGTGAGAACTCCTTCGCTCGAGCGAGCAAGGGCGGACATACAACTTCGAATACAATTTTGCATTTTGCTTCGGGGGCGCTGCCGCTCGACCCCGCCTGGGCGCTGCCCCGGACCCGCTAAGGGGCGCTGCCCCCTTGACCCCCGCGAGCTGACCGGGCAGCTCGATCAAGACAAATCGACACAATGATTTTACGTGGAAAAACCACAATTGGAGCACCTCCAATTGTGATAAAAAACCATGGGCAGCAGCCACAAAACAATCCACTAAGAAGATATAAAGGAATTACATAGGTATACTCTCAATTACCTAGCGAATCCACGCCCGAATTGAACCAACCCCTATATGCCTTTTCCAACCCCGTCTTCACCTCGGAATTGTCTTGACGTTGAGCCACTCTAGAATCCACCAAAGCTTCAGGCTCGAATTCTTTAGAATCCACCGAAGAACAACTCTCTCTTTTGTGTAGAACAAACACATAACCCTTTGATGTATACTCTTTAAGCCATGAGTAGAATACTTAATCAAAACATCAAAGAAAACTAGCAAAATATCTCCAGATATGAACCTTAATATCCAAGAAGAAGATCTGGAGGTGTAATCCTAGTTTTGGACAAAAAGAAATACTTATAGAAATCTGGGACTGCAAAGCTCGCTCGAGCGAGGAACCAAAAACGCGTGTTTTCCATAAATGGCTTCGCTCGAGCCACACAACCTTTGCTCGAGCGTACATTAATCTTTCTCAGGTTTTTTGCCATACGCAGCCTTCGCTCGAGCGAGAACTCCTTCGCTCGAGCGAGCAAGGGCGGACATGCAACTTCGAATGCAATTTTGCATTTTGCTTCGGGGGCGCTGCCCCTCGACCCCGCTTGGGCGCTGCCCCGGACCCTCGAAGGGGCACTGCCCCTTGGACCCTTGCGAGCTGACTGGGAAGCTCGATCTCCATCATAATCAGCGAAGTGGCAATCTTGAAAGTATTAACATCACAAACTTCTCTGCAAGGCATGATTCGGGTTGGATTCGCATCTAAAAACTCATAGCCTCACTGAAATAAAAAGTGCGAAAGCAAGTACAACTGAAAGGAGTTTTGTCAAACGGGATTGCCAAGAATAAAAACCTAACAATCTCCCCCTTTGGCAATGCCGTGACAAAACACACCTAACAAATAAAATCCTAATTACTCCAACCCATTACAGCCAACAAACACAGACTTCTTTCGCAAGGTTAAGATCTGCAAAACAGCTATTAGTGCCACAATCTCCAAAACAACTATTAGTTCCACAAGAGTATACGAAAAAAACAATAAACATATGGCTAGATTATCTTGAAGCATTTGAAGCATGAGATGGAAAACATGAATATCTTGAAGCATTTGAAGCATGAGATGGAAAACATGAATATGGAGATTTTAAGAACATGTAGCATGAAAACCTGAAAACTAAGACACATGCACCCGACACATGGCATGAATACATGAAATCCTAAGACACATGCACCGGCCAACATTACTCCCCCTTTTTGTCACGAATTGACAAAGGAAACTCAATCAACTAAAACAAGATCAGAAACCACACAAGCAATGATAAGATTATGTAAATATCAGGAGCATGCAAAAAGGAAATAATAAAGAAGCAATGCATAGCATCATGCAAACCAACTAAAGCCAATCTCCCTTTCACTCAAAGCAACCAGAAACACTGTACAGAAAACAATGAACAAGAAGAAACCGACAAAAATAATATAGTGGAGCAAGCAAGAAATCTCAGATTTGTACCTTAGAACACACAAGATTATCCAAGAAGCATAATTACTTGAAAACACAATGTGCACAGCCTCTAGAAGATTCCTCATAAAAGAAAGTGATGCATTATGTGAAAAACATAGATCCCATGATAAAAGTGTGTGTGTGACTCTTGGAGTTCGACAAACACTAGATTTAAATCCTAGGAGTGATCTGAAAGCTGGACCTCCGGCAAGAGAATCTAAGCACAACAGCGGAAAGTTAAACCACTAGGAATCAAGGGGTATTTGGTGAGTAAAGGCGGAGGCTCCCCCTCAATCAATGAATCATTTATTTGTTTTTTTTTTTTTTCACATCTTTTCTTTTCTTTCTTTTGCACATCCTTTTTTGTTGTTTCTTTCTTTTGCACATTTTTTCTTTCTTTTGCACACTCGTTGGCGGCTAACACGCTCAAGAGTATGGAAACCGAACCAGAGAAGCATGGACATAATAAGGATGGCCTGGTTGGTGACTCTGAGGTAGCCTTTTCCTCATGCCTGGGCTACAAAGAACAGAGGGGAAAGCCGTGGAGATGCAAAAAGATGGAAGGTGGTTTAAGAGACTTAACATCACCCATGATATGCTAGTATAGGTCAATTCCTCTAGAAAAGCAAAAGATATAATGCCAGAAGTCCATAGAAAAAAAAATAATCACTAAAGCGGAAGACTCCGATATTTGCTAATCCAAGAGTGTGTACAGAATGAGACATAGTAATCAAAAAACACACACTCCAAAATGAGTAATGACCACAGAAAGCACACACATATTAACATGTAATGGATATTCTTATCAATTCCAATATGCACCAAGGTCCACTCAAAAATTTCAAGCTTGCAAAACTATACTAAGAAAATCTTTTTGGATTTTTTTTTCATTTTTTTTTTCTTAACCAAAGCAAGAAAAAAAAACGAACATACACACATTTTTTTTTTTTTAAAACAAAACATGTCAGAAAACAAACAAGCACACATTTTTTTTCATTAAAAAAAAAACACACAGAAACCCTAAAACTAAAACAAATAAACAAATTAACACAAGTCAAGTTTTCTCACCCAAACCACTTTAGTATAAACAAAGTTATGAGCATTGCGGTTCTTGGGTGGTGTCTTGACGTTGTGGTTCCCTTTGCTTTCAATGGGAACCCGTCTCAACTTGGTTTCCAACTTCTTATTTCTAGGTCTAGGCAAATACAAACTCGCTCCATGTTTGGTCTCAAGCTGATCAAAATAACGAGGTCTAAACTGACCTTTAACCTCATTACTACCAATGAAGTGTCTCCTACCCCATGAGATGTTGGAATTTCTTCCATCTCTATGAGACACTCTCCCATGCAACTTATAACAATAAGGGCGAATATGACCATGCATACCACAATGATGACAAATAAAAACAGGGTGTATAGGGTGTACCTTTTTTTCTTTTACTTTACCAACTCTAGGAAGTTTGAGAAGTCCATCCTTATGTTGAATTTTTTGTTCTCCCTTTCCTTGAGTTCTTGTATCATGAGATGTAGATGCACTCTGTTTTTGCTCTTTGTTATCACCAAAGCCAATGCCACTCTTGTCACAACACATTTGTTGAGACCCAATGATATCCTCCAAAGTCTTTGATCCTTTGTTCCATAGACCAATGGTAGCCATAGCACACTTGAGCTCTTCCTCTTTCTTGACCATTAGTTCTTCCAAGGCAACTTGAGACATCTCGAGAGATTCAATCTTTTCTTCATACATTGCATAGATTTGTTGTAGCTCATTTCTCTCTGTCTCATAAGTCAAGAGTTTTGCACAAAGAGCTTGTCAATCATTAGCTATCTTGATGGCATCAATCCTAGCCTCGGAAATCTCCTCCTTTAGTTTGACATTCTCACTTTCACATGCTTTGAGTTTCATAGTGAGCTTGTCATTCAATTTGGATAAGTTAAGAAATTCCTTATACAACTTTTCATAAGCTTGCTCAAGCTCTTCATCATCACTTCTCGAGGATTCATCATCAGTGGCATTCTCAACCGGGCTCTTCGGATACTCTGTTCGTCCTTCAGTTTCAGAAGCCGCCATGAAAGCAAGGAATTGTTTATGTCCCTCTTCACCTTGATCTTCATTGTCACTTTCATCTTTATCAGATTCTGATTCATCATCCCTAGTGATAGTGAGGGCTTTTTTCTTCCTCAAACGAGTGGAGCATTCTGAAGCAAAGTGGCCAAATCCTTGGCATTCATAGCATTGGACTCTTTCAGAGTTCCCTTGTATATTTCATTTCTCTTTCTTGGCTATAGAATTAATTTTGAGTTTATCTTTGTCTTTAGATTTATGAGTATGAGTAGATTCCAAAAGATTAGGATTCTTTTTCAAAAAAGATTTTTTAAATTGTTTAACAAAAGCAGCCGTAATCTTGGAATCTATCTCACAATCCTCATCAGAACCCTCTCTAACTCTATGAGCACTACTAAAAGCAATAACATCTTTTTGTTTCTTTTTAAAATTTCTATGTGCCTCATAAGTTTGGAGATTTCCAACAAAGTGATCCAGCTTGAGGTTGTCAACATCTTGAGCCTCCTCAATAGCCGTAACTTTTGGTTGGAATCGATCGGGCAAGGATCTCAAAATTTTTCCCACAACTTTGGATTATGGTATTTTTTCACCTAAATTGAAGCTGGAATTTACAATGTCACTCAACTTCGCATAAAATTCGTCAAAGGTCTCTCTATCTTTCATTGAAAGGTTTTCGAAACTAGATGTAAGCCTTTGAAGTTTTGAGCATTTCACAGAAGGAGTGCCCTCATGAATAGTTTGTAAGATATCCCAAGCCTCTTTTGTAACTTCACAATTACAAATACGACTAAACTCTTCAGGTGTGACAGCGCAAAAGAGAGAATTGATAGCTTTACTATTCCAGCTACTATTTTGATAATCAATTGTGTCCCACTTATCAATTGGTTTGGGGAAGGTCATTCCATCAACGGTAATCGTTGGTTCAATCCACCCATACATGACAGATTGCCAAACTTTTTCATCAATAGATTTTAAAAACGATCTCATCCGAGCTTTCCAAAATGAATAATTGGATCCGTCAAGTAGGGGTGGTCGAACCATTGAATTTCCCTCACGAATTGAATCCAGTATCACAAATCAAACAAGATCTCGTTCTAAAAGATTTAAATTAAAAAAAAAAAAAAAAGAACGACCCGCTCTGATACCAATTGAAAAATCTAGAAATCCCATAGATGTTGATTTGTGATTATGTATCAATTTTAAGCAATAAACAACAATCCCAATTAAACAATCAAGACAAATCGACACAACGATTTTATGTGGAGAAACCACAATTGGAGCACCTCCAATTGTGATAAAAAAATCACGGGCAACAGCCACAAAACAATCCATTAAGAAGATATAAAGGAATTACACAGGTATACCCTCAATTACCTAGCGAATCCACGCCCGAATTGAACCAACCCCTATGTGCCTCTTCCAACCCTGTCTTCACCTCGGAATTGTCTTGATGATGAGCCACTCCAGAATCTACCAAAGCTTCAGGCTCGAATTCTTCAGAATCCACCGAAGAACAACTCTCTCTTTTGTGTAGAACAAACACATAACCCTTTGATGTATACTCTTTAAACCATGAGTAGAATACTCAATCAAAACATCAAAGAAAACTAGCAAAATATCCCCAGATATAAACCTTAATATCCAAGAAGAAGATCTGGAGGAGTAATCCTAGTTTTGGACTAAAACAAATACTTATAGAAATCTGGGACTGCGAAGCTCGCTCGAGCGAAGACTCTCTCGCTCAAGCGAGGAACCAAAAACGCGTATTTTCCATAAGTGGCTTCGCTCGAGCCACACAACCTTTGCTCGAGCGTACATTCATCCTTCTCAAGTTTTTTGCCAGACGCAGCCTTCGCTCAAGCGAGCAAGGGCGGACATGCAACTTCGAATGCAATTTTGCATTTTGCTTCAGGGGCGTTGCCCCTCGACCCCGCCTGGGCACTGCCCCAGACCCGCCAAGGGGCGCTGCCCTTGGACCCCCGCGAGCTAACCGGGCAGCTCGATCCCCGTCATAATCAACTACTACAATGGACAATATTGTAGGATTTTAGGGTTTTGATTTTAGGTATAAAGTTTTAGGGTTTTGATTATCAACTACTACAATTAATTGGTTAGGTAGTTGAAGGATTTTAGGGTTTTGATGAATTTTATTCTCTTTGTATACCTATAAGTATATGTAGTGGGGGCATTTTTTTTTTTTTTTTTTTTTGTTTTCTTTAAAGGGGCCATTGAACATTTTCACATTATTTGTAGTCGTATTCATTTTTACATTTTTATATTATTTGTAATAGTACCCATTTTTACATTATTCCTTTTTAAAACTAGAATAATGTTTGATAGAAATATAGTTCATGTTGCTAAATGACCTACTTGGACTAAGATAATTTTATAGTCAATGTTTCAAATGACAAATTTATGGAAAAAATGAATGTATGAACTTAGGTATTAGATAGTTATCATATTCAAAATATTTGTCAGTTATAACTCCCTATTATATTTTAAATTTATAAGAATTTTTTATTTTATAATACAAAAATGAGTATAAAAAATTATTTAAATTATACATTCCCGTGCATAGCAAGGGTTGCCGCTAGTTACATATAAATTGAAACTAGCAAAAAATGATGACTCACCATCTTCGGTGGATCTCGATTATTCTCATAATAGATTACATATAAATGACAGAGCATTAAATAAAACATGGGTAAATTACAAACATACTCTCTGAGATTTATTTAAATTATAAATTATCCACTGTGGTTCTAGAAATTACATTATGTCCCTCTAAAGTTTCTAATTTCATAACAAATAGGTCATTTTATTAATACATCATCAAGTTAATTAACAGTTTTTAATAATGTTAAAATTTTATTTCAATTAATAATTCAGATAATTTTATTATCATATAGGTGAACAGTTAGAAATTTCACTTTTTCAGTTAATTCTGTTAAATAAAAAATTCTGATAGGGAGGTATTTGTAATTTTCAAAACCACAAGGGAGCAATTCATATTTTAAACAAACCTCAGGGGGTGTATTTTTAATTTACCCATAAAACATTAATATATATGTCAGATTTGAAAACTATTGCGGACTCTATGATTTCATCAGGCTACGGCAAAGAGTGCGTGAAGAATTACAAAATTATTTGAAAATTCATTGTTGATGAGAGCTTGTACCATCTCGGAGTTGAGAAGCTGAATCCATCACAGTTTCAGAAAATTGATTGGATAATCAAGGTCAATATCAAGAGCTAGGTCCATGCGATGAAGATTGTGGTGAATACGCTCTTCTACGGGGAGAGAATCCTTCTTTGGCAATCTCAATGAAGCACGATTCAGAAATTCTGGAGCACTAGAGATGAAGTACGAGCTTCACACTACTCGATCTCCTCAATTTATATCTAGGGTAAGATTTGTTGGAACAATCTTCCGTGTAAAAAATAAATTGAAACCAAATCAAACAAATAAAATAAATAACTTACTGAATTTATTTTACCGAACCAAATGAATAATAAAAAGATCAAGTCGAGTGTGTAACACTCTGTCCTTCAGACAGATTCGCCCGCTACGGTGCTTACGGAAAAATGGCATCTATCTCCCAAGATACAATGATCTTCACAAATTGTAGTAGCACTCCAAACAATTTGTACGACGAACAAAACCTGTGTTCTAATACTCTCTGAATTTTTCTCTAAATAACTAATATGAAGAATAATGCAAACAGAGTAAGAAATGGACTGAAAAAGATGATTTTCTGGATGTTTTCATCATGCCAAACTACTGGAAATGAATCTAAATTTATAGGCTTCAAGACAGACCCGAACAGGTCTGAAATTTAAATGAACAGATGCAAATTCAAATTGGACAGGTGCAACAGATAACTGCTAGGCAGTTTCTATCTATTGGAAAAACTGCTGCAGTTAAAAACCTATCTGGCAAATTTGAATCTGTCTGGGGTCAAATAGATTTGAAAACTGTTTAGATAGTTTAATTTGTTTGGAGAAAATGGATTGGAGGAGGTAACATTGGACAGAAAAATTTAAATTCAAATTTGGTGCAAATTTTGAATTAAAATTCAAATAAATTGTGTTCAAAAAATTAATATTAGAACCGACCTGACCCACAACCCACACATGCGCTCGGCACGGCTCAGCTCAGCTGGCCGGTCAGATGGACGGATGGACGGACGACGGCGCGCGCGTGTGTTGTGGTTTGGGCTATGGTTCACAATGTTCATAACTCCTTCCTTCTACAAACTTGGGGTACCACTTGGAGCCCAACCCAAGTTAGTACACCAAGAGCTTATATACTCCCAAAAGCTCTCTTAAAGTTTCAATGTGGAACAACCCATTTCAAAGAAACCCACATTCACTTCTTTAAAATGTCCATTCCACGAACGCGAAAATGACGTCAAGTTCTCATTCACTTATAAATGGTTTTGACAAACTGTCTTCACCATGTGACTTGTCACGCGGCAAGGAACACGTCATCTCTTTGGACCCACCTCAAAAGACGTGTGGACCCCACTCAATTTTGGGCTCAAAGTTGGCCCAAAATAAGCCTATAAAAACCAATTTTCCAACAATCCCGCACATGAATGAATTTGACGAAGAGAAAATGCAACAACATGATCTAATTACAGAGAGTACATAAATTGAAAATATTCTGCAAAGGATAGGTAGCTTTTGGCTTTGAACCTTCCCTTGTGAGACATTATCGGATTTACTAGCTAACTAGTGAACATGATGTCTTGAACTGTTCAGCCATTTGTGTAAACTAAGACAATAGAACTCACACAGTATATCCCCATACACAATTTAGTTCTCACTATTGTGTTCATTTTGGCCCTGAACAACCTGGTCTTTCATGAGTACTCGAAAGACTTGTAGCCCTTCACAAATCTTATAAAACCGACCCAGTTCACACTCATATAGGTGATTCTTATGAAGAGTATCCTGCCATACTCCACTAGGTATACCTAGATATAAGAATCATTAAAAGTATTACTTAACCTAAAACGCTGCAGACATCACTATTTTATCATAGAAATGGATAGGAGTTGGACTCCCCAGTGATCCTTTGAGTCATACACAACTCGATTGTCCCTTTGAACCTAGATCTTGGGATCTCCAGTCAACTAGGTTGGGTTGCCGTTGTGGTAACTCTTATTTAATAGGCTTGAGTCTCATTTCCATGAATTTTCAACTAACTCTCTTGCTAACCCTTTGGTTAGTGGATCCGCTATGTTGTCTTTAGACTTCACATATTCAATGGAAATAATTCCATTAAAGAGTAGTTGTCTCACGGTGTTATGTCGACGACGAATGTGTCGTGACTTACCGTTATATATATGACTTTGTGCTCTACCTATTACTGATTGACTATCGCAATGTATGCATATAGCAAGCACCGGTTTTGGCTACATTAGAATATCTTCAAAGAAGTAGCGAAATCATTCTGCCTCTTCCCTAGCTTTGTCTAAAGCTGTGAATTCTGATTTCATAGTAGACCTAGCTATGCAAGTCTATTTGAAAGATTTCCAAGATACAGCTGCACCACCAAGAGTACAGACATACCCACTGGTGGATTTTGAGTCTCTAGTATCTGATATCCAGTTTGCATCACAGTATCCTCTAAGTACTGCTGGATATCTAGTATAATTCAGCCTAATGTTACGAGTAAATCGGAGATATCTTAGAACCCTTATAATTGCTTTCCAGTGTTCTACTTCTAGATTACTCATATATCTACTTAATTTACTTATTGCATAAGCTATATCCGGGCGAGTACAGTTGATCAAGTATATTAAGCTTCCAATAATTTGGGCATACTCTAATTGAGAAATACTTTCCTGTACATTCTTAGAAAGAAACAAATTAACATCCACAAGTATTCTAGCAAGATGATCATCATCTTTGCTAAATTTGTCAAGTATTTTCTTAATATAATGTGATTGTGACAAAGCATAACCTTCTGATGTTTTGGTAATTTTCATACCAAGAATTACATCAGCAATGCCCATGTCAAAATGTTTATTCAACATTTTCTTGGTAGTTTTAATCATGTCGTTATTACTACCTATGATGAGCATATCATCTACATAAAGACATACAATGACATAATATTTGTCTGTGTTTTTAATATAAACACATTTGTCACACTCATTAATTTTAAATCCATTTGACATCATTGCCTTGTCAAATGTCTCATGCCATTGTTTTGGCGCTTATTTTACACCATATAATGATTTAACCAATTTACACACTTTCTTTTCTTTTCCTAGAACAGAAAATCCTTCTGGTTGTTCCATGTAAATTTCTTCATCTAACTCACCATTTAAGAAAGTGGTTTTCACATCCATTTGATGAATTTCTAGATTGTACAATGATGCAATAACAATTAGCATTCTAATGGATGTTATTCTAGTAACTGGTGAATATGTGTCAAAGTAATCAAGACCTTCTTTTTGTCTAAAACCTTTTACCACAAGTCTTGCCTTGTATTTGTCAATTGATCCATTTGCTTTCATTTTTCTTTTGAAAATCCACTTGTACCCAAGAGGTTTACAACCTAGTGGTAAGTCCACTAATTCCCAAGTGTGATTTTGCAAGATGGATTCAATTTCACTGTTTACAACTTCTTTCCATAAAGGAGCCTTAGGACTGGACATAGCTTCTTTAAAAGTTAAAGGCTCATTTTCTAACAAAAAAGTTAGAAAATCTGGACCAAAAGATTTTGAGGTTCTAGCACGTTTACTACGCCTCGATTCCTCTTCTTCATTTTGATCTATCTCTTGCTCTTGTTCTTGATCATAACTAGTAATAGTATCATAAGATCTTTTATTAGTACTAGTCTCTTGTCCAGTCTTGTTTGGAAATATATGTTGAAAGAACGATGCATTCCGAGATTCAATAATAGTATTTACATGCATTTTGGAATATTCTGATTTATGAATCAAAAACCGATATGCACTACTATTCTTGGCATAACCAATGAAAATGCAATCAACAGTTTTAGGACCTATCTTAGTCTTTTTAGGACTAAGAATAGCCACTTTAGCCAAACACCCCCACACTTTTAAGTATTTGTAGGATAGTACTCTCCCATGCCACAATTCATAAGGTGTTTGATTTACTATCTTTCGGGGTACTTTATTAAGTATATAATTAGCAGAAAGTATTGCTTCCCCCCCACAAGTTCTGAGGTAATCCAGAACTTATTAACATGGCATTCATCATTTCTTTTAAAATTCTATTTTTCCTTTCAGCAATTCCATTTTGCTGAGGTGAGTAAGGAGCGGTGGTTTGATGAATTATTCCATATTCTTTACAAAAATCACAAAAAGGTGATTCATATTCACCACCTCTACCACTTCTAAGTTTCTTGATTTTCTTACCAAGTTGATTTTCAACTTCATTCTTATATTGAATGAAAGTTTCCAAAGTTTCATCCTTGATTCGAATTAAATAAACATAACTATATCTAGTATATTCATCTATAAAAGTGATAAAATACTTTTTTCCACCTCTAGTTTGAATTGATTTAAAATCACAAATGTCACTATGAATTAATTCAAGTGGTTCTGTACTTCTTTCAATTGAATGAAAAGGAGTTTTGGATAATTTTGCCTCAACACAAATTGCACATTTATGATTTGAATCAATGTTAAATTTAAGTAAACATTCCATATTAATTATTCTACGCAAAGATCCATAATTAACATGTCAAAGTCTACCATGCCATAAATTTGAAGACTCAAGCAAGTAAGAAGAAGATGTATTTTCATTAATAACAGAGGGTACAACAGTCATTACATTTATTTTGAAAAGGCCATCAAACATGTAACATTTTCCTACATACATCCCGTTTTTGGTAAGTACAAATTTATCACTTTCAAAAACTAGCCTGAACCCATTTTTACTCAACAAAGATCCGAAAACAAGATTCTTATAAATGTCCGGTACATGCAGCACATTGTTGAGAGTGAGTTCCTTTCCAGATGTCATTTTCAGAATAATCTTTTCTTGTCCTTCAACTTTAGGAGTTGAGGAGTTACCCATAAAAAGTTGTTCACCGTTATCCTCTATAGAATAAGATGTGAACATCTTTTTGTCGGCACAGATGTGGTGAGTAGCACCAGTATCCACCCACCAATCTTTAGGATTTCCAACAAGGTTTGCCTCAGAAACAACTGCAGAAAGATTTATGACATCTACACTCATGAAAATTTTTTCTATTTCGGTTATATTGGCTTGAGCATGCTTCTTGCTTGATCTTTCTTTGTCTTTACGTTTGTAACAGCAATCTTTGGCCCTATGTCCCTCTTTGTCACAAATGTAACGCTTGCCATTAAACTTGTACTTCTTAGTTTCCCCTCCTTTAGATAACATTTTATTCTGCCATCTTTTAAAATCAGTTCCTAAAAACTTCTCTGGTTTTTCACCATGATTGACTGGTACAGTCACAATAGGAGGAGGGGCTAGCGCAATTGCAGCCACCATACCAGTACTGGTTTGAACGTTAGTTTGACTAGTTTCAGTAGCCATGAATTTTAAATTATAAAACACAATTATAATTAGAATTTTATACCATACAGAAAACTTAAACCAAAACCACAGAATTAAATTCTGTAAAAATAAAAGAAACAAGAATTGTAACTTTTATTTCCAATTAATTTGAAAATAAAATAAAATTTTATTTAACCAAATTAATTCCACAAATTCTAAATTATAAAATACAATTATAATTAGAATTTTATACTATATAGAAAATTTAAACCAAAACCACAGAATTAAATTCTGTAAAAATAAAAGAAACAAAAATTGTAACTTTTATTTCCAATTAATTTGAAAATAAAATAAAATTTTATTTAACCAAATTAATTCCACACAAAAAATTAAATTTTTGTAAAAAATAAAAGAAAAAAAATTGTAACTTTTATTTCCAATTAATTTGAAAATAAAATAAAATTTTATTTAATCGAATTAATTCTACACAGAAAAATAGTTCTGCAACACTTCAAAAATTAAAATACTAAAAATAGAATTTTAATTAATAAATACTCAGAAATGAAATTTCTGTAACACTTCAATAATTAAAATACTGAAAACTAGAATTTTAATTAATAAACATTCAGAAATTATTTCTTAAAACCAAAATTAATTTCTGACAAACTTCCACAAATAAATATTCTGAATTGTTAATGACAACAGTATATTAATACTAGTTGTCAAAGAAAATAGACAGTATATTACTGCTATCTGTCAAACAGTATATTACTATTATTTGTTTTCCAACCAGAATATTATTTTATACAATCACATAAAATAATTTTTGTAAGAAGAAGAAAGAAGAAAGGAAACAATCGAAAAATTTTGTATAAACAGAATAATTCGAATCTGTCTTAATATTGTTGGAACAATCTTCTGTGTAAAAAATAAATTGAAACCAAATCAAACAAATAAAATAAATAACTTACTGAATTTATTTTACCGAACCAAATGAATAATAAAAAGATCAAGTCAAGTGTATAGCACTCTGTCCTTAAGACAGATTCGCCCCGCTACGGTGCTTACAGAAAAATGGTGTATATCTCCCAGGATACAATGATCTTCACAAATTGTAGTAGCACTCCAAACAATTTGTACGGCAGACAAAACCTGTGTTCTAATACTCTCTGAATTTTTCTCTAAATAACTAATATACAGAATAATGCAAACAGAGCAAGAAATGGACTGAAAAAAGATGATTTTCTGGATGTTTTCATCATGCCAAACTGTTGGAAATGAATCTGAATTTATAGGCTTCAAGATAGACCCGAACAAGTCTGAAATTTTAATGAACAGATGCAAATTCAAATTGGACAGGTGCAACAGATAACTGCTGGGCAGTTTCTATCTGTTGGAAAAATTGTTGTAGTTAAAAACCTGTCTGGCAAATTTGAATCTATTCAGGTTCAAACAAATTTGAAAACTGTTTGGATAGTTTAATCTGTTTGGAAAAAATGGACTGAAGAAGGTAACATTGGACAAAAAAATTTAAATTCAAATTTGGTGTGAATTTTGAATTAATTTCCCACAAGAATTTTTTTTTGAAAAAATTCAAATGAATTTTATTCAAAAAATTAATATTAGAACCGACCTAACCTACATCCGCGCCCGGCACGGCTCGGCTCGGCTCGGCCGGTCAGATTGCGGCGCGCGTGTGGTGTTTTGGGCTATGGTTCACAATGTTCACAACTCCTCCCTTCTACAAACTTAGGGTGCCCCTTGGGGCCCAACCTAAGTTAGTATACCAAAAGCTTATATACTCCCAAAAAATCTCTTAAAGTTTCAATGTGAGACAACCCATTTCAAAGAAACCCACATTTACTTCTTTAAAATATCCATTCCACGAGCCCGAAAACGACGTCAAGTTCTCATTTACTCATAAATGGTTTTGACGAACTGTTTTCACCATATGACTTGCCACACGACAAGGAACACGTCACCTCTTTGGACCCACCTGAAAAGACGTGTGGACCCCATTCAATTTTGGGCTCAACATTGGCTTAAAATAAGACTATAAAAACCAATTTTCCAACAAGATTGTTTAGAAAAAAGAAGAAAAATATTAATATATCTTTCATAAAGAACACACTTTTTGCTCAGGGGTTTAGGAAGTAAAACATTTTGGATTGTCATTTACACACTAACATATTTGGCCTAGGGGGTTTTGGCTAAATTTTTCAAGAAAATAATACATGAGGGTGGCTATTGGCTTGCCCAGCCCAATCCAACCTAATATTTTTAGAGTTTGAAAAAATTATTTTGCCCATAAACTTGAGATTTTGTGCCCATTTAATACTCGGGCTGAGTTTGGCATAAAGAGTTCTAACCCAGCTTACTTTGCCCTGCCCAGCCCCACCCATTTATAAAATATTAATTATAATTTTATATTATTTTAGTTATAAAATAAAGTAGAAAAAAATATAAAAGACAATATATATACTTGTTTCTAGGGATTAAATTAAAACAATTGTTCAAATTATATTTATTTTACAATTGAATTTTGTTAAGATTTCGAATTTAAATAATACTAGATAAAAGAATTTAAATAATTTAACATTCATTCAAGACGAAAAAAAAATAATAGTTCATATTTATTAACTTAAGTGGGTGGGTTTAGGATTTAAATTTTTTTAGGAACAGGCTTGGGATGACTACATTAGGTTTGATGTCAGGCTGATCTGGGTTTGGAATAACACGTATTTCTCTTACTATATAGTGTATGTTCGGTTTGAACTTGGCCCGGTCTCAAGTTTGTCCGCCCCTATAAATATATACATATATATATATATATATATATTACTTGATTAACTTAAATTGTTTGGTTCGATTTGGTTGGCTAAATCAGTTGATTCGATTTTATTGACATTCCTAGCGACATAACAAATGGAAAGTCATATAAGACCTATTCACCCCAAAAAAAGTCATAAGACCCACTTCATTTTTTCTATTAATCAAATTTTCAAAAATTTAATAAAATAAATTATTTAAATCATCAAGATGTATCTCGTGATGGGCTCATTGAAACCTAACAATACCTTTGAATTAAGAATGGCAGCTGAAAAGAATTTTAATTATTTAAAAAAATTTAATTGCTACATCAGCAAAAGTCATTAGTTGATGTCATGTTTGATTAGCGCAAGTATTCTCTCTAATTCACAACTGATTGAAGGTTTGTTCTCGGGTTGCGTCATTCACCACGACTCACATTTTAGCATTTAGAAAAATTGAGGAATTGGAGCCACTGCTGTGCTAAAAGGCACATCAGTGACTGTTGTGTCTCAATTTGAGATGTATTATGAGATTAATTTTATGATTTGAACCATTCATTTTGTAGGGTTTGTTGAGTACTTTATGTTTACCAAAAATCATATTAATCGGTTATCAATAAGTATCTGATCAAATTGCATATTTTTTATACTATTTCTCAAAAGAAAAACTTATTGTTTATTTTTTTGATTACTGATCATATAGTTATTAATATCCAATTAATATGTTTTTGGTAGGCATGAAGTACACAACAAATTCTACAAAATGAACGGTTTGGATCATAAAAATAAGCCCATAATATACCTCAAATTGAGGCACAACACTCACTAACAATTCATTTTGGTAGGTGTAAATTATTTATAAAAAAATTAGATTGATTTGATATTTATAATTATAAAATTTTACTATATTTATTTAAAAAAATTAATAATGTAATTTTAAATTTATATGTATCATACAATTTTTTTTTATTTTAAAATTATACTAAATTTTCAGTTTCAAGTCAGAACTATAATGAACTTATGTGATCATATATATTAGATTAATCTATTTTTTTGTTAGAATTTATAAATAATATACACACAAAATTTTACAAAATCAGCATTGACTTTTCCGGACCGAAATCCATAATAAGGTTTACATGCCCTAATAGAGACTCGTCTCCCTCTAGTTTTGAATATTCAAAAGTAGTTATGTAATTGAAACAAATTTTTAAAAATTTAAATTATTTTACACTGCAAATGTTGATCTAAAACTTTTCAAAAGTCAGGCCCCTTTTTTTTTTATTTTATTTTTTATTTTTTTTATTTTTTTGGGGGGGGGGGGGGGGGGTGGGTGGGGTGTTTGAATTTCAAAATGGCACCCACTGATCTTATTTAATGAAGTTTTTTTGGGACACTGAAATTAGAGGTCCATTTTAAAAAGAATTTTAGGTCAGTAAGTCTAAACTTTATTCTTTTGAATTAAAAGAATAATTATATTTGTCTATTTGTCCATATCACTTATCTGTCCACTTATTTATGTATGTGTTACTAGCGTAATACCAATGTGGGGGCCGAATATTGGGGATCGTAAAGAGGCCGAATGGCTAAACTTGGAGAGTTAGAATATAAATATAGTATTCGGCTTCGTCCTGCAATTTCAAATCATACCCTATTCGGTCAAAAGGCCGACTGGGTAAGGGGCCGAGTGAAAAGCAGTTTGCTTTAAGAAAAGCCAAATGGCGAACTAAAGGTAGGCCCAGCCCCGAGGCCCAAGAAAGAAAATATATAAATAGTAGAACATCAGCCAAAAGGAGGTATGTGAGAACTATTGTGCTTAATTTAGAATACAAGTAATCCTGAGTGCAGAGACTAACTTGCCCGTCGGAATGCTAATTCTGGCACCTCCGACCGGAGTGTTTATTCCTTTTCAGGTGACTAGCAGAGGATCACTAGCGTCCCCCAAGATCAGAAGAGTATTTCCAAACCACTTCTCCACAATTGGCGCCGTCTGTGGGAATACTTAAACACATCCATGGCGGGCGTAACGGAAAACCCTCCTATAGTCACTGATGAAACCACACAGAGAGACGACCTCACTCCAACAAACATGCTTAGACCGGAGACTATCCCTGCAAGACGCACTTTGAACTTCGCCTCACCTTCGACTCCAGAGTATGAGGCAATGCAAGCGATCATGGAACAAGCAAAGTAAAACGAACAGAGGTTGGAGAACATGATCGCTGAGAGCGAACGTCTCCGTCTGGATTTAGCCTTGGAAGTGGAGAAGTCCAAACAAACTGACGCCAAGATCCGAAACAACCTGTGAGGGCAGGTGGTCGACGATCTCGAGCCCGACAACAAGACACTGATAGAGACTCCGACTCATTATCCTCGGAGCCCAAGAAGAAGGGACGATCTCAAACTTCCAGTTCCTCTAAAGAGAGTCCTCGTATAAGGCATAAGCGCAAAAGAAACAGCTCAGATGAAGAAGACCAGCATGATCCCTTTATACGACGGATCGCCAGGGCGGTTCTGCCCAAAAAGTTCAAAGCTCCGTCGTTCACTCTCTATGATGGAAAATCAGACCCCACCGATCACATCCGTCACTACAAGCAAGCCATGACATTGCATGCAGATGACGAGGCCCTTATGTGCCGAATATTTCCCAGCAGTTTGGGACCATTAGCTGTCAGGTGGTATTACAAACTGGAGCAGGTTTCGATCAAAAGCTTCCACCAATTACAGAAATCTTTTAGGGCCAGATTCATCACCAACGAGGTCTAGCCGAAACAAGCCGACTCTCTCTGGGCAATGCAAATCCAGCCAAGAGAAACACTAAGAGCGTATTCGGCACGCTATTGGGAGTGCTTCAATCTTGTTGATGACGCTTGCAACGACTCTATGGCCATCACCGCCTTCAAAATGGGTTTGCATCCTGATAGTGCTCTTCGCAGTTCTTTGACTAGAAGACCCCCCAAGACTGTCTGGTCGTTGATGAAGAAAGTTGAAGAATACTGCAAAGTGAAAGATGACGCTTTGCGGGTTAAAGCCGGAAACACGGCCAACAAGACAGCCCCTATAATTGCTCAGCCAATAAATTCTGTACCACCTCAGAGCCCTGAACCACGGCATCGGGCCAAAAGGGACAAGAGATAGGATTCCCGCTGATCAAGCGACCACTGCTCCCACCGAGAAAGTGAACAACTGCAAGTTGACAGCAGGTGCACGAGGTGTGCCGGCAAGAAATATACGGAGTTGACAGAGCCGATCAGTGTGGTTATGTCCAAAACCCAACACCTTCCGTTCTTTAAGTGGCCGTCGAAAATGGTAGGACCTTCCAACACGAGAAGACGGGATAGACGGTGTGAGTATCACAAGGACCATGGCCATGACACTGAGAGTTGTTATGCACTAAAGGATCACCTGGAGGAATTGGTACAAGATGGCCGCCTACAACAGTACGTCCGAAAAAGCAACCCAACCAAAGCAATAGCCTTAAGACAAGATTCACCTCCGCTCGGCGTGATCCACATGATATACAGCCTGCCAATGTCATCGGCGGTGCATACGATTCAATCGAATCCCGACCCTCAAAATCAACTCACTCCGGCTAAACGGCCCCATGAAGCCGTAGGCATTACTTTTGATGATTCAGATTTGGCCGGAGTGACACTGCCCCACATTGATCCCTTGGTAATTGAGTTACGCGTAAATCGATTCATAGTTGAGTGCGTACTCATTGATCTGGGGAGCACATCGGAGGTCATGTACTATAAGACATTCACCAAACTCGGCTTCTCCGAATCAGATCTCTCTTCAGATCCTTATCCACTATTCGGCTTCAACGCCAATCCAGAGTACCCGTTGGGGAACATCACACTACCTGTTCGAGCGGGCTCCCAAACAGTGGATGTAGAATTCTTGGTCGTCAAGCTGCCATCGCCATACAATCTCATTATGGGGCAAACTTGTTTGCACACCATGCAGGCCGTGCTGAGTACGTATCATCAGCTGCTACGTTTCCCGACGGAACGCGGCATTGAGCAAATTCGCGGCTCCCAAAAATTAGCACAAGCTTGTTATCTCCTCGCTGGAAAGACGACAAAGGAGTTGCAAGTAAATTCCTTTGCCGTCTTTCCATAATGGAATCTCGGTGGATGAAATCCCGGTGGATTAAACACATTTGTTCCTCGACGAAGGTAAAATAAGTTTGGAGGACCAAACTTCCTAAAGTGGGGAAGACTGTGATAACGCTGGTCCGTATTATGCTAATTAATCTTAATTGTGATTGTGATTATGTGTTTAATATGATTTTGAGTGCCATTTATATGAATATATGTGGTTTTGAATTTCTATCTGTTCACCGTAGGAATATCTGTTTGATTTTCTACTTTGGAATTTAAATTGAAGGCCCTATCAGCCACAGAAACTGAAATTGACTACACCATTGTGATTGGCGTAATTTTTAGAGCCTACAGTGAAATTTAATTGAAAATTGATTCGGATCAAATTGAATAGATTAAATTAATGAAATGATGCTCAATTATTTAATATTAAAGAAATGTAATGAGAATGAGCTTTTAAAAGGGGCAATTTACACCCTCAATCACTTTACTTGAGCTCAAAATCAGATTTTGTACCTTAGAAAGAGAGAGGGTCGACTAAAGAGAGAGAGGGTGAAGGAAATGAAAGATTTGAGTAAGAAACTTGAGTAATTTGAAGACCAACTCAAGATTTGACCATAAATTGGGAAGATTGGGCTTCTAGGTAAGCAATTGGTTATGAATTCATGAGTTCAATATTGTAATTTTGTGAATTCAAAGTTGAAAGGTGATCAAGAACAAGAATTGTGTTGTATTTGATGAGTTTGAGGTCATGGAATGCATGCATGTGTATAATTGCCATAAATTTGTATAGTTGAGCATGAGAAGTATGATCCATATAGAGTTTTGGTTAAAGTTCATGTTTGTGATCACCATTTGCACCATGTAAGTTGAAATGGGAGTTATATTTCACATGCATGTACAATTCATGAGAGTATGAGTTTGAAATACATGAAATTGTTATGATGCAAACAAGTTTGGTGTAATTTGGAACATGCATGCAAGTAATTCATGGAATTGAGTTTCATAATGTTGTAATTTGGTGTTTGTATCATGTTAGTATATGTATATGTGAAGTTTGAGTCATAATGTGCAAGATATGTTGGTTTGAATGTAAGTTTGAAGCTCAAGAACAATTCTGGATTTTCCAGAATTTGGCATGTCCGCTCGAGCGGGGAAAGCGCCGCTCGAGCGGGAAATGCGAGCTCCCAAAAGTTTTGCAGACACTACAACAAAAAATACCTTTGGTGACAGACTGATTTTGTCTCCAAACGTCAAAATTTCGTCACTAAAGTGATTTGTGACGAAAAAAATTTGTCACCACGTTCGTGGCCTATAGGTCGTCACAGAAAGTACCTGGTGACGAAAAACAGTTTCGTCACCTATTTTCATTTTTGGCGACGAAATGTTTCGTCTCCAAATGTTGAATTTTTCGTCCTCCAAAACACCAATTTCGTCACCAAAACTAAATAATATTTTATTTTAATTGTTTTTTACGACGAAATATTTCGTCACCAAATATATTTTAGTGACGAAAGTTTTCCTCACCAATGATATGGATTAAGGTGACAAAAAAATTCGTCACTAAAATGAGCAAAAAAGAAAATTATTCAATGACAAAAAAATTTTGTCACCAAATATTTCAATTTAGTGACGAAATATTCAGCAAATGTGACGAAATTATTCGTCATGTTTTTTGAAAACTAATAGCGACATTTTTTATTTCGTCACTAATAAAAATTAAAAATTTTGAAAATAGGGATACTATTTTCTTCCGAAATTTTTTATTTTCATTAACAATTCCCTGCGCATTTCAATAACCTGTTCAATAAAATATCTATTACAAATCAATACAAAAATCTGTTCATTTTCATAAACATCACAATTGAATTTTAGCTCTATCCACAAAAATACAACATGAACTGCATGCGAATTATAAACATATCTCCTAATATCCACAAAAAACGTCTACTAATATCCACAAAAATATAATATCAACCATATGCAGATTACCAAACACATCTCCTAATATCCAACAAAAAACATGTCTACTAATATCAACAAAAATAAAATATCAAGGGCGGATTACCAAACATGCCCCGTAATACTAACAAAAATATAAAATTTACAACACAACCAAAATACATGTAAGGTAATATGAACAAAAACACAAAATGAGCTACCATCGGCCCTCCAAATTACCAAACACGTCCACATCAAATCTCGAATCTGCAAAAAAATGAAACACAAAAAAAAAAAAGAAAGAAAGTTAGTTAGACAATTATTATCTTATCCATAACATATACAATTTAACATGCATTTTTGGACTTAGTTTTCAAACCGGGAGTCCCGTGCTAGTTCCGTAAGTTTTCATGACTCACATTGGTACATCCCGAGGTGTTTGAAGTGTTTCCCGAACCGTCTCGTGGCTGTTGCACGATTTTGGCCCCTGAAGGCCTATTTTCAAGCTTAAGTGTGAAAAAGTGCATTTTTTGACTTAGTTTTCAAACCGGGAGTCCCATGCTAGTTCCGTAAGTTTCCACAACTCACATTGGTCAATCCCAAGGTGTTTGAGGTGTTTCCCGGGCCGTCTCGTGGCTGTTGCACGATTTTGGCCCCCGAAGGCCTATTTTCAAGCTTAATTGTAAAAAAGTGCATTTTTCGACTTAGTTTTCAAACCGGGAGTCTCGTGCTAGTTTCGTTAGTTTCCACAACTCACATTGATCCCTCCCGAGGTGTTTGAGGTGTTTCCCGAGCCGTCTCGTGGCTGTTGCACGATTTTGGCCCCCGAAGGCCTATTGTCAAGCTTAAGTGTGGAAAAGTGCATTTTTGGACTTAGTTTTCAAACCGAGAGTTCCGTACTAGTTCCGTAAGTTTCCACAACTCACATTTGTCCATCCCGAGGTGTTTGAGATGTTTCTTGGGCCGTCTCGTGGCTGTTGCACGATTTTGGCTCTCGAAGGCCTATTTTTGAAGCTTAACTTTAAAAAAGTGCATTTTTTGACTTAGTTTTCAAACCGGGAGTCCCGTGCTAGTTCCGTAAGTTTCCACAACTCACATTGGTCCATCCCGAGGTGTTTGAGGTGTTTCCCGAGCTGTCTCGTGGCTGTTGCACGATTTTAGCCCCCGAAGGCCTATTTTCAAGCTTAAGTGTGGAAAAGTGCATTTTTGAACTTAGTTTTCAAATCGGGAGTCCCGTGCTAATTCCATAAGTTTCCACAACTCACATTGGTCCGTCCCGAGGTGTTTGAGGTGTTTCCCGGGCCGTCTCATGGCTGTTGCACGATTTTGGCCCCTCAAGGCCTATTTTCAAGCTTAATTGTAAAAAAGTGTATTTTTTTACTTAGTTTTCAAACCGGGAGTCCCGTGATAGTTTCGTTAGTTTCCACAACTCACATTGGTCTGTCCCGAGGTGTTTGAGGTGTTTCCCGGGCTGTCTCGTGGCTATTGCACGATTTTGGCAGCCGAAGGCCTATTTTCAAGCTTAAGTATGAAAAAGTGCATTTTTGGACTTAGTTTTCAAACCGAGAGTCCCGTGCTAGTTCTGTAAGTTTCCACAACTCACATTTGTCCATCCCGAGGTGTTTGAGATGTTTCCCAGACCGTCTCGTGGCTGTTGTACGATTTTGGCCCTTGAAGGCCTATTTTTTAAGCTTCACTGTGAAAGTAGTTTCCTAATTGGGAGTTAGTTTTGGACTTAGTTTTCAAATGTCAAAGTAGTTTCCTAATTGGGAGCCACGTGCATATTTCAGTGTTTGTGATGTTTCTCGGACTTTTACGTGCATAGTTCACTATCTTAGTTGAAGAAGAAATTTCTACTAAATTAGCATAGAAACATAATATACTAACCAAGAATCATTCAACTCATCCACCAATGGTCGCATGTAGACGTCAATATCAATCCCTGGTTGCGATTCTCCAGGAATAAGTAATGACATCAAAGAAAATGGATCCTTCATAACCAACCAAGGTGGCAAGTTGTATGGAATGAGTATGACGGGCCACAAACTATAAGAGTTGTTCATGTTCCCAAAAGGGTTAAACCCATCAACGGCCAACCCTAGCCTCACATTTCGAGGCTCCAAGGCAAACTCGGGATGTTGTGCATCAAATTCCTTCCACTCATCACTGTCAGCGGGATGCCTCAATATCTCGTCGTCCACTCGTTTGTCTTTGTACCATCTCATGTCCTCAGCCCTCTTTCTTGACATGTACAATCTTTTCAACCTTGGTGTCAAAGGAAAGTACCGTAATACTTTATGAGGAATCTTCTTACCCCTTCCACGATTGATCTTGTATCTAGATGTCTTACAAGTCGGACATTTATCTAGTGTTGCATTCTCCTTCCAAAATAATACACAATCATTTATGCAAAGCATGAATGAGCTCATATGACAAGCCCAAGTCACGTAGTATTTTCTTAGCTTCATAAGTTGACTTTGGAACCAAATTTTCTTTCGGTAAAAGTCTACTTAAAAACTCTAGCATCATATCAACTGACTTATTGCTCCAATGATTTGTTACCTTCATATTAAGCACCTCAATCACAAACTTTAACAAAGTATAATTTGCACAATTTGGGAACAGCTCACGCTTGGCATCAGTCAACAATTGATCAAAAGTTCTCACTTCCTCCCCTTGGGTTGTATCAGTCGATTCCCCTCTTATTCGATCTTCCACTAAGGCTTCAATACCACCTACAATTTCATCACCATCAACTCGCATCTCATCATCATGGTAAGCCTCGTTTGAAACACGGGGTTTCCCGTGCTGGTGCCATACAGTGTAAGTTTGCATAATCCCATATTGGAGCAAATGAATTTCTACATTTTGAAGATTTTGTCTAGACATGGATGTCCACTCGAGCGGGAAGATACACGCTCGAGCGGGGAGCCATGTGGTGAGACTTCCAGCTCGAGCGTCCGAATTCACACTCGAGCGTAAAAATGAGGCAATCAGTACTTTTACAGACCTAATGGGTCCGCTTGAGCGGGAAAGTCCACGCTCGAGCGGGGACCCTTGTTTCAGAAATTTTGTAAAGATGTTCTGTGTTTCGTTTTCCGTTCTCTTTCACTTCTAAGTACTCTTAGGCATGCATTGAGCATTATGAATGAATTAAAAGGATAAGAAAGAAGCCTAAGAGGAATGTATGAATTAAGAACGGATTGAATCGTTTGTGACCCATATGTGTTATGCAATATGTAGGATCAAGCTCCAGGGCAAATCATCCAGTCGATCACTGTGAGTAATATCTTAATGAAGATATTTTGAAATATGTTATTTGTCCAATTACTTATTCCTCTATAAGATTTATAAGCTTGTTGATTTCAATTGTGGACAAATGTTTGCTATGCCATATGGTTGGGCCTAAGGCCGTTTGCTAAGAATGAATGGGCCGAAGGCCATCTGACATGAATGATAATCTGACTCAAATGATAGTCTGATATGAATGATAATCTGACCCGAATGATAGTCTGATATGAATGATAGTCTGACACGTCAATGAATGGGCCAGAGGCCATTGGATACGAATGAATGGGCCAGAGGCCGTATGAATGATAGTTTGACATGAATGAAAGAATGAATGGGCCAAAGGCCAATTCGACCTGAATGATACAAATGAATGGGCCAGAGGCCATATGACATGAGTGATATGAATGAATGGGCCGGAGGCCGTATGACACGAATGAATTGGGCCCGAGGCCGTATGATGTGTTTGGAACCGCAGTCACTTGACCTAAATTTATATATATATATGCTAGATAGAAATATGAATTGGGCCCAAGGCCATTTGAAGCACGTTGTTCTAAATACCGTTTGTGTATCTTCTTTATTTGATATTATTCACTGGGCTTTCGCTCACACTCATTCGTGTGTCTGTAGGTGAGCCAAGGGAGGTCCAAACCCAGCCCCGGTGAACTTTGTATGGAACAACCAAGGTTTTGAAGAGTCAGCCTATACGTCTCACGCACGAGACTCATCTTCGCCCTTTTGCCATTTTGTTATATTTTGTCATGTTGGCGAGGACTTTGAATGATGATTCTGTATAGTTTTGATTGGTTGACCTAGACTTGAATGATCTTGTATGTACAGAACTTTGTGTTAGTACATATTTTGATGTGAGTTATTAACATGTACATGTATGGATTGTTATGACGTGCCATATAAGCACAGCTCTAAGGACAAAGTTTTAAATTTGTTTCTGTTTGGCCCATTTACTCTGATGAGTTATGTCTTGTTTGGTTTGAGGCTGTAGGTAATCCCTCGATTACTGGCCGGTTATGTCCTTAACCCATAGAGGCGGGTTTGGGTCATGACATTACTACCTCACCGTGAGATTGAGTTCTTAATTGATTTAGTACTCAGCACAGCACCGATCTCCATGGCACCTCATAGATTTGCACCTGCTAAGTTGAGTGAGTTGAAGATTCAACTCCAAGAATTGCTAGACAAGGGTTTCATCCGCCCTAGTACATCACCTTGGGGAGCATCGGCTCTCTTTGCTAAGAAAAAGAATGATGCCTTCTGGCTTTGTATTGATTACCGAAAGTTTAATCGGGTAACTATTAAGAACAAATACCTAATGCCTCGTATAGATGATTTGTTTGATGACTTGAAGGGGTCTTATTGTTTCTCTAAGATAGACCTGAGATCGGGTTATCACCAGTTGAGGGTAAGGGAGGAAGATATCCAGAAGACAATATTCCGTACGCAGTATGGCTATTATGAGTTTCTAGTGATGCATTTTGGGATAACTAATGCACCCGCCGTATTTATGGATTTGATGAATCGGATTTTTCATGAGTTCCTAGACCGTTTTGTAGTGGTCTTTGTTGATGATATTCTGATTTACTCATCCTCCTAGGAGGAACATGAGGAACACCTACATGTTGTGCTTGATTTTCTTAGGGCCCACAAACTATATGCTAAGTTTGGAAAATGTGAATTTTGGTTGAATGAAATAAAGTTCTTAGGCCACGTGGTGTCCGAGGAAGGAGTGACTGTAGATTTATCCAAGATAGAAGCAGTACAAGATTGGAAACAACCTAAGAATACCTTTGAGGTCCGTAGTTTCTTGGGGTTGGCCGAGTATTACCATCGATTTGTGAAAGATTTCTCTAGATTAGCTTCACCATTGACTAGACTGACGAGGAAAGGAATTAAGTTCATGTAGAGTGAGACCTGTGAGAAGTCATTTCAAGAGCTTAAGGTTAGACTTATCAATGTTCTAGTATTGATTATTCTGGAAAGGGATATGGGTTATTCAGTGTATTGTGATGCTTCACGGGGAAGGTTTGGGTTATATATTAATGCAAGAGGGGAAAGTAGTAGCTTATGGCTCGCTACAGTTGAAAACTCTTAAGAGGAACTATCCAACCCATGACTTAGAGTTAGTAGCAGTGATCTTTGCCTTGAAGATTTGGAGGCATTATTTGTATGGTGAGACGTTTGAAATATTTTCTAATCACAAGAGTCTGAAATATCTGTTTACATAAAAAGACTTGAATTTGAGGCAGAGGAGGTGGATGGAGTTTATAGAAGATTATGACTTTGAGTTGCATTATCATTCGGAGAAGGCCAATGTTGTAGCCGATGCCTTGAGTAGGAAATCCATTGGTAGTGTAGCTAGTATTGCCATTCGGGAATAGAAGATGTTGGGTGCTATTAGTGAGTTTGACTTATATCTTGGTGAGTCCGTTGAGTCTGCAAGCTTGTTTTCGGTAGTTGCACAGCCTACCCTTGTGAGCTGAGTTATAGAAGCACAGAGGGGTGACCTTGAGGTAGAATCCCTCCGGGAGAAGATCTCTAGTGGAAGGGTAGAGACGAGCTTAAACATGTATTTTGACTTGAGTGTTAGATACCTTGATTGTCTTTTCGTACCGAAATCTTATCGAGAGAAAGTACTCCGAGAGTTTCACCATTCACGCCTTGCGGTGCATCCAAGAGGCACGAAGATGTATCACAATCTTATTTGTCAGTTTTGGTGGAAGAAAATGAAGAGAGATGTAGCCGTGTTTGTATCGAAGTGTCTTACTTGTCAACAAGTGAAGACTGAAAGCTAGAGACCAGCGGGTTTATTGCAACCCTTGCCTATAGCCGAGTGGAAGTGAGAACGTGTAATAATGAATTTTGTTGTGGCTCTTCTGAGGACTTAACAGGGTAATGACGCCATTTGGGTGGTAGTTGATCGATTGACCAAGTCAGCGCACTTTGCACCTATGTGCACAAGTGACTCGGTAGATTTTCTAGCTGAAATTTACATTAGGGACATTGTTTGACTCCATGGGGTCCCTGTGACTATTGTTTTGAATAGAGATCCGCATTTTATGGCTTGATTGTGGCGAAGCCTATAGAGTGCCTTAGGCACTAGGTTGACTTTTAGTACCGCCTATCATCCTTAGACTAACGGGCAGTCCAAGCGTACTATTCAGATCCTTGAGGATATGCTTCGAGGTTGTGTCCTTTACTTTAAGGGATCGTGGGAGAGGCACTTGCCCTTAATGGAGTTTGCCTATAACAATAGCTTCTAGTCGAGTATTGGCATAGCACCGTTTGAGGCCTTGTAAGGCTGACCGTGTAGATCTCCTGTGTGTTGGGCTAAGGTAGGCGATGCACCTATGTTGGGTCCAGAGTTAGTCCAGGAAACGACGGAGAAAGTTGCACTTATCCGTAAGAGATTGGTCACGGCTTAGAGTCGTCAAAAGAGCTATGCCGACCATAAGAGGAGACCATTATCCTTTGAAGTAGGAGATTACGTCTTCTTGAAGATATCACTTAGACGGGGTTTGATAAGGTTTGGAAAGAGTGGGAAGTTATCTCCAAGATTAATCGGGCCTTTTGAGATCCTAGAGTGAATTAGAGAGGTAGCTTATCGCTTGGCCTTGCCGCCACAACTTTTCAGGGTTCATGACGTGTTTCCAGAAGTATGAGCCGGATCCATCGCACGTGTTGGATTAAACCGAGTTAGAGATAGACGAGGATGCCTCGTATGAAGAGAGACTAGCGAGAGTTTTGGATACTCGTGACCAAGTATTGCAAGGCAAGACAATTCCTTTGGTGAATGTGTTATGGAAACATCACGGGGTCAAGGAACCAACTTGGGAACGTGAGTTAGAAATCCGTGAGAAGTATTCGGACCTATTTGTTAATGTTTGAGCATGTATTGAAACTTTTGTTATGTTAATTTAATATAAACATTGTATATGTTTGGAAGTGTTAATTGTATATTCAGTACTGAAAACTTATTTATCATGTTGATGAGAATGAATGACCAGTGGACGGGTCATGGTATTGGAATTGATTGATTATCATTGTTGTAATTGGTTTAAATATGTTTTATAGTTTGATTTATAATTTCGGGGACGAAATTCCTTAAGGGCAAAGGTTATAGCGATTTGGGTTTAAGACCCGACCCATTTGATACTCTGGATTCGGGTTTCATTGTTTTGTATTGTTGTTCATGTCTTATTCCTGTTTTCCCCTCCTTGAGTTTGGCTATTGGGATGTGTTGCTTGCATTTGGAACGGGTTGGTAACTTGTTTTTCAAAACTCCCAGATTTTGACCTCTACACTTGAGCGATCTTTGTGGACTCCTAGTATTTTGGTAGGTCTGCAAAACTACTAGGAGAGTGTATTCTACGCTCGAGCAGTGCTTCCTGCATTAGAGTGGTCTCGGCTAGAGCGGCCCCTCTTGCGCTCGAGCGTTGGTCTTCGGTCTGTAAAAGTACTGGGGGTTTGTATTTTATGCTCGAGCATCAACTTCTTGTGCTTGAGTGGTCACATCTTTTGTGTCTTACGCTCGAGCGTCACTCCTGGCGTTCAAGCAGATTGTGCGTATATCAGTTCGTAAAAGTCACTTTCTACATCACTTTTTCATTTCTATCTCACTCAAAACTTTCTAAAAACCCTTAGTTAAGACCATCTCTCTCTCTAAAACTCACATTCTCTCTTCTAAAACACTTAGAGCCATTGATTTCTCTACCCTACTCCCTTTGAGAAAAAGGTAGAGGTCACTTGGAGCTTCATTTTCATCCGAACAAAGTAGGGTTTCGGCGTTGTGGAAGTGTTATCACTCTCTCTCTCTCTCTCTCTCTCTCTCTCTCTCTCTCTCTCTCGTCTTCAAGCTTCAAGGTAAGGATTCACCACATTCTTGTATAAGTTTTACCTTAGTAATTTACTATTTCAAAGGATTATAGTGGTTTGGATTGTTTTGATAAAACCTAGGGTTTGAAATCAAAATGATAAATAGGGGTTTTCAAATGATCTCTTGGAAAAGCTTGTGGGTATGAAATTGGGATTGATATATGTTAAAATGCAATATTTCCTACATTGAAATTGATTTTCAAAGAAAGAGAGGTTTTTTCCCAAAAATGAGAATGTTTGAGATTATAAAGAGAAATGGAATTGATATGGGAATTGTGAAATTGAAATGATGATAATGATGAGGGTGGAGTTGGATATGTATTATCACTCCCATTTTGAGATTGTGGGAAAATGTATATTTAATCAAATTTATTTATTTGTTTAGAGATATCTGTTTTGGGTTATCAATGGAGAATAGCTATGAGTGTTATAGAAAATTGCATGAGAATTAGGTAAACTAAAACTAATTTCTTATCCATGTGCATTGAACATCGTTGCCTATTTACGACATTGAAAATGTATATGATATTGAGAAAAATGGGTGAATGTTGGAAAAAGTTGTGTATCACAGAATTAAGTTGGCATGTGTGTCCAGGGTGAAAATCCCAAAAAATGCGCGTATACATGGGTGCCGATTCCCATAGATGAAATATATATAAAAAGGCAATAGTAGCGCTTGTATAGGCTACGTTTACATGGGTGTCATTTGATGGTTTCCCCGCGGACGAAATATCCGTGAAAGGTTATACTGGTTTGAGATTTTCCCCTGTTTTCTATTGTAGAGAGCATGGTTTTGAGAATTGTGATATAAACCTGGCATTGCACGGTTTTTGAAAATGGATATAAACGTTTCAGTATTGGCATTGCATATGCATAGAACCTTATGGCTTTGTTAAGATTTATACATTATGTTGTAGTGTTTCTATTGGGTTTTGGCTCACCCTATGTAAGAAAAACCATTTTCAGGTCCTGGTGATATGCTTATACCAAGGACTTAGCTTGGGAGGACTATGGAGTTGAAGGCTCATTGTTGCTATTTTTTATTTAATTTTGTACAAGCCTAGGGCTTTATATGTACTGAGCTTAAGACTCACTTTGATGTACCTAAACTTTGACTTTGAAAGATGTAAGCCTTTAGGGCATATGATTATTTGTTTCGCTTTCATTTCTTTTCACCATCCTGTAACACATGCTGTAGATTCAGGATGTACTGTTTATGAATGTATATCGCATGTGTCATCTTTTGTATATCAAACTTGGATTAATGAAAGCTTAACAATTCATTTTTGTTGCTATTTATTGGTTGTTATGAGATCGGCTTGTTGTAGTTATTTCGGGGTGTTACAACTTGGTATTAGAGCATACCAGGTTTGAATACTTTGGGTACATGGGAAGTGGTTCTTATCACAATGGATTTATCTCACTTGATAGAGATGTTTGTATGTTTGTAATGCTTTGTGATAACATGCTTAGGTAATTATATGGGTATGAGATTTAATTCCTAAGATATTGATTGGGTCTACGGGTTTCTAAAAGTCCTATTAGAAAAGCACTTGATCACTGCTATTTCTAATTGGAACTCCAGCAATGCCGCAGGACGACTATTATCTTAGAAGGAAATTCGTATGTGTTTATCTGATTATGTGCTTATGTGGAGTGAATTACTGTTGTCTACCGCATTAGGACACGAGTGAATTAGCTTCGGTACATTTATGAATGTGCTAATCTCTTTTGTTACCTTCATTAGGATGTCAAGATGTGGTCGTGGTAGACGTGGTAAGTATAGCGGTTCTGGTTTAAGACCCGATCCATTTGATATTCTGGATTCGAATATCTTTGTTTTGTATTGTTGTTCATGTCTTATTTCCCTTATATCCCTTTGAGTTTGGCTTTTGGGTTGTGTTGGTTGCGTTCGAAACAAGTTGGTACTTTGTTTTTCAAAAACCTTGTTGCCCAGAATTTTGTTTCCACACTCGAGCATCACTCCTTGCGCTTAAGCGGTCTTCATGAACTCTCAGTACTTTTGCAGGTCTGCAAAACTACTGAAAGTGTGTATTCTTTGCTCGAGCGAGACTCCTTGCGCTTGAACGGTCTTCGTGAACTCTAAGTACTTTTATAGGTCTACAAAACTACAAAGAGTGTGTATTCTTCGCTCAAGCGATCTTGCGCTTGAGCGGTACTCCTTGTGCTCGAGCAGTGGTTCTTTTTCTGTAAAACAACTGGGAGTTTGTATTTTACACTCGAGCATCAATTTCTTACACTCGAGCAGTCAAATCGTTTGTGTCTTACGCTCGAGCGTTACTTCTTGCACTCGAGCAGACTGCGCGTATATCAATCCGTAAAAGTCACTTTTTCATATCTCCCTTTCTCTAAACTTTCTCAAAACCCTAAGTTGAGACTCTCTCTCTCTCTCTGTGTAAAACTCACCTTCTCCGTACAAATACACCAAGAGCTACCCAGTTCTCCACCATACTCCCTTTGTTAAAAAGGTAGAGCTCACCTAGATCTTCGTTTTCATCCGAATAGAGTTAGGTTTCGGCTTTATCCTGTAGCTTGACTTTTTCGCGCCCCTTTCGGAAGCTCGGAATAAGCCCTACAGTTCAGATTTCCGCGGTTCTGAATCTAATCCCACAAGTGCAATGTGAAATTGGTAAACACCAAAGAGTCCAAATCCGGAAAATCTTTGGAAAATCAATTTTGAATCAAAAATGCTAAAATTGGACTGCTTTGCCAGATACAGAGTCGCCACCTAAATATTTTTCAGAAATCTAGGAAAACCATGACTCGGGCCAAAGGCCACGTGTCCGTCATCACCAAAGTTGTCTCAGCTCGGGAACTTAGGTACGAGAGGGGAAGGTCATGAACATATTTGAGCACCCCCGCTAGCCCGATCAAAGATCGGCCTCTACTAATCATGATATGATTTTTATTAACATTATATGCTCTTGTTCCGGTTTATTAGGCTAGCATTACTATGTGATGTGCACACACAAGGTATAGACTAGTTTGCCCGAATTGGAACAATTCAATTTTATGTTTGTTTTTCGAAAATGGTTTGATTTTGCCACTTAACAAAGTGGACTTAAAGTTTGCGAATTTTCCACTTGACAAAGTTGGCTTAAACGTACATTCATTGAATCATTCCAATTCAAGCAACAAGCCTTTATCCACAGATACTCAAACAGTTTAACAAGTAAGCACTTAGCCTCATGGCAAGCATGGTAGACATAGCAACATTCACACGCATGCAAGTATGCTAAAACACTAAAATCTCACCTAGTACTCTAAGCTAAGATAAAACAAAAGAGTTAGAAAAATGCATGATTCCTAACTATGCCAAATGTCTAATGCAACACATACAATATGCAATTACTAGGCTCGACTACTATTATGGCATATGACTCAATTCAAGACATGCGGTCTAAGCACGTATTCAATGAGGTATTTAAACAACAATGCAGTTAGATTGATGAACCGAACCTCAATGCATGTGATACAAATGAATGGATGAAAACATGCGATATGCTAATTGAAACGTGATGTCCCTGAACTAACTATCGAAAGCTAGTAAATAATAGGGGTTGAAAAACATACACATTATTACAACATTTGATGCCTTCGTGCAGGAAGGTCCGAATGAATAAGCTAGCTAAGCTAAACTACTAAACTAATTATTACAAACCAAATGAAATAAATTAACTAACTATTCTAAGCTAACTAATTATTGCTAACCGAATTAATTAACTATTCTAGCTAACTAATTATAATTACAACACAATACGAATTAGCTATTCTAACTAATTACAAAAGTCACTAGTTAAACATAACACTAATCTATTTCAACAGGGATCCCAAGGATCGATGAGGAACTCATGCATGAACGTGGTTTCCACCCGAAAAGCTACTGTTTTGCTGTTGCATGCCTCTGTTGCTCAGTAGCACACTTACACTGATTTCCACTTCCAGACCAGCTCTGTTCTGTCTCAGAAGGACACTACTGAATTTGCACTGGTGGCTGACAGGGGGTCGGTCGGCCACTGCTGATGGTCGGTCGGCCACTGATGGTGGCCAGTCGGCTACTGCTAACTGGACTTCCTTGCTGTAACAGAGAGCAAATAGAGCAGGACAGTGAATTTCTCAAGGGCTGTTTGTACTATGTATCCCTCCTTATCATCAAAACAAGCTCAAAAGAGTGATATACTTGGTTCAAAGACCATCAATCAAGCAATTTCATTGCATAATGGCAAAAGAACTAAGGTGTACAAGTTTAATCAATGCACAAACAAGACTAAAAAACCTTCACCGTATCATGCATGATCAAGGGCAATGAAGACCTAGGAAACTTGGCACACTTCATAACTTTGAGTATGAAATGCCCCAATTTTCCTTGTGTTTAATTAATGGCCGATTGAACAAACCGAAACATAATCAAATTCTTATCTTTGCACAATTTTAGTTCCAACTTTAGTTACCCATTTTAATTACCCTTCCATTCTTTAACCAATTAAGTCCATTGGTGAATTAAGCCCTCTAAAAGAGAAGGAAGTGTCAAACAAGGAGTAGTTTAAGGCAAGAAAGAGATGTCATGCCGTTGATAATGAACCCCCAAAAGAGGATTAAACCATTAAGCATGGCCTCAATCTCAAGCTTAAACAATCCTAAGGTTGAAACAACCCTCAAAGCAAACAAAGAGTCAAGAAGTGAGGAAGGTTGCAGAGATTATGCTTGCTAAAATTAGGTGAGAAAAGCATTAAAACAATGCAATCAACTCAAACAAGTGGTGTCTAAAGGCCTAAAACACCGAGCTTGTGAGGACACTTACACTAGAAGCATGCAATACAAGACTCAAATGACTTAACCAACCCAAAATAGAGTTAAAATAGTCCAAATCAGAGCCCAAAACATGCTGGAATTAAGCTACAAATGGCTAAAAAATTAGTCTAACACATAGAGCTAACTAGGCTAGCAAACAAGGCACAAGGAGGGGAGGCTAACCCCTCCAAATTTGGACTTCAAAATATGATTTTAACCACTGAAATTGCTCTGAAATTCAGTGTTCAAAAGCCCAAAAAAGATTGTTTGAAAATGGGAAACAAAGGTGGAAAGGCCTTAAACAAGGAAGAAAAAGGGTGAACCACCCCTTACCTTTAAATGGCCTCTAACCACCAATTTCAACCCACAAAAATAGAATTTTTATAGCCCAAAAACAGTGGGAAAAAGATAGAAAAATAAGTATGCAAAGCAAGGTAAAAGGTCAAGTGTTATACTTTTTTAAGCAAAGATTAATTCTAGGCAACAATTCAAGCCAAGACCAGCTTCAAGAGCTCCAAGAAGGCCTTAATGAACCTCAGCTCAAAGATGAACAACTTTGGTTAAGGATGTGTAGGCAAAAGTGTAGTGTATGTAGGCTAATATGCACAAATTTGCAAGAGAGAGAGAGAGATTATTTGCTCCAAAAATTCTAACCCTCCTAAAATGTTTCTAACCTTGAAAGCAAGAAGAGAGGTCCTTTATATATAGAAATATATGAGTTTTGGTCGAAAATATCTATATAGAGACAGCTGGAGCATTTGGAGGACAGCTGGAAAAAATATATGGGCTTTACACCAATGGCTGGCCGGCCAAAAGTGGTGGCCGGTCATCCATAAATGGTGGCTGTTAGCCACCTGTCGGCCATGACAAAAATTGTTTCCAGGCTGAACTTCAAACGGGCATGTCTCCTTTATCCGGACTCGATTTTAGGTCATTCTTGAGTCTAAATTGAAGCCCTGAAAGTCTACTTTCCAATGGTGGTGGCCTCATAACTAAAGTCTAAGTGTACAAAAAGGTGGGCCTGATTTAGCGGAGGCTGCTCAGTTCTCTCTTAACGGTTGATGCCCAACTTCTCCCCCAACTAGGTTTCTTTCCTCCCCTCTAATTTTCTTCAACTTCAAACCTATCAATAAGATGTTTAAAAAGATGTTTCAAAGAGTTCACCTCTCTTCTATTTGTTTCCACTTTGTCCTTACTCGGTTTATCGAAAAGTGCAATATTTAACGAAATGCGAGCCTCGGAACATCATAAAAACTTTTTCAAATATATTTTGAAAGAGAGGGTTTTGAGGACTAAAATAGTTTCGGTGAAAAATAGTTTTGGTCCAAAATGGGGTGTAAGGTTGGGATTTAGAGCTCTTCCTGTTGAAGAAATCGAACATTTGCATGGCATAACTTTTATCATCGAGTGATCAATCAGTGGCGCCCAAGTCTTAAGGGCAGTCAAAAATGGGGTCACTACACATCCGAGTTTCATCCGTGTTTATCTCATCTTCTAGCTTTGAGGTAGGGATCCTCTACATTCTTTTATGATTTTTAACTCAACTATTTGTTTTTATAAAATAATCTTGTGGTTTTTGAGGATTTTGAACAAACCTAGGGTTTTAGTTTGAAATCAAAAGAGGGGTTTTCAAATGGATGTATTGAAAATGGTTATGGGAGTGGAAATAAAGTTGAGTTGTGATAAAATTATTGATTTTGATACTTGGAATGGACTTTGGAAGAAAAAGAGGTTTTTCCGTTGTGGGGGCCAAATATTGGGAGTCGTAGAGATTCTGGGGAGTCGAACATTAAAGAATCAAGATTCGAAACATTCGGCCATTGCCACAGAAACTCGGACCCAACCTTATTCGGCTAGATAGTCGATTAAGCAAGGGGCTGAGTGAAGATCGGTTTATTACAAAATGTGCCCAATAGGAGGTTGGATTTGGAACTAATCCCGAGGCCCAAAAAAGAAAAGATATAAATAGAAGAGACATCAGCCAGAAAGAGGTATGTGATAATTGTAGTGTTTAACTTAGAATACAAGTAATCTAGAATGAGAGACTGACTTGTCCGTCAGAGTGCTAATTCCGGCACCCCCGACCGAAGTGTTTACTTCCTTTTAGGTGCCTATCGGTGGATCATGAGCGTCCCCCAGGATCAGAAGAGTATTTCCAAAAACCATTTCCCCACAACTGGCACCGTCTGTAGGAATACTCAAGCATATCCATGGCGGACGTGACGGAGGACCCTCTAATAGTCACTGATGAAAACACGCAGGTAGACGTTTTCACTCCAACAAACATGCACGGACCGGAGCTTATACTAGCAAGACGCGTTTTGAACTTCGCCTCACCTTCGACTCCAAAACATGAGGCAATGCAAGAGATCATGGAGTAGGCAAAGCAAAATGAGCAGAGGTTGGAAAACTTGATTGATGAGAACAAGCGCCTCCGTCAGGATTTGGCTTTGGAGGTAGCAAAATCCAAACAAGCCGTGCCCCAAAATCCCGAGCGACCTCTGAAAGCAGGTGATCAACGACCTTGAGACCGACTTCAAGACACCGATAGCAGCTCCGACTTATTATCCCCGGATCCCAAGAAGAATGGACGATCTGAAGTTTCCAGTTCCTCCGAAGAAAATCTGCATATAAAGTGGGCCCCTTCGTTCTACACCAGGCTATCAGAAGCGGTGGCACCTCCCGACACGACAAGAAGGGATAGACGGTGTGAATATCGCGAAGATCACGATCGTGACAGTAGCTATGCCATGAAAGACCTTCAGGAGTTGGTTCGAGATGTTCAGCCCCAGCAACATACCCAAACGTGCACAACCAGACCAATTATACTTCGGTGGGAATCACCTCCGCTTGCAGTCATCCGTATGATATACAGTCTGCCAACGCCCTCAGCCGTGCATACAAACATGCCCTGCATCCCAGAAGCAACTCACGCTGGCGAAACGGAGGCATGAAGCTCCGAGTATCACCTTCGACGATTCTGATCTTATCGGTATAACAGTCCCCCACATTGATCCACTGGTCATTGAACTACGTGTCAACCAATTTACTATTGAGCGCATTCTCATAGACCAGGGAAGTACTTCTGAGGTTATGTATTACAAAACCTTCATCAAACTTGGCTTAAACGAATCAGACTTGTCTCTGGCTCCTTATCCATTATTCGGCTTCAACGCAAATCCAGAATATCCATTGGGGAAAATCATACTACCCGTCCGAGCAGGCTCCCGAACAGTGGATGTGGAATTCTTGGTCGTCAAGTTGCCTTCGCCATACAATCTCATCATGGGGCGAACTTGGTTGCATACTATGCGGGCTATCCCAAGCACCTATCATCAGCTTCTGCGCTTCCTGACAGAATACGACATCGAGTAGATCTGTGGTTCCCAACAATCAGCACAAGCATGCTATCTCCTCTCCGGAAAGACGCCAAAGGATTTGCAAGTTAATTCCATCAAGGTGCCAGAACGTGAATGCCTCGACGATGTCGGGCGGCTCCCGAATGAGAAAGCCATGGAAGACTTAGACCGAGTTGAGATTGACGGCAATCCAGAGAGATTCTTCATGGTCGGCGCCTCCCTGAATCAAGCCGACAGACAGCAGCTAGTATCCTTCCTACTCGATAATCTTGATGTATTTGCATGGACACCATATGAAATACCGGGCGTCGACCCAACTGTTTCCGAGCATCGTTTGAATGTTGACCCTAAGTGCAAGTTGGTCGTTCAGAAAAGCCGACAATCTGCCGCAGAGCACACTACCGCCGTGATTGAAGAGGTTGACTGGCTGCTTGACGCAGGGGCAATCAGGGAAGTTACCTACCCCACATGGCTCTCTAATACTGTAGTTGTGAAGAAGAAGAACGGTACATGGCGAGTCTGCGTTGATTTCACGGACCTAAACAAAGCCTGTCCCAAAGACTGTTTTCCTCTCCCAAGGATAGACCAATTGGTAGGTGCTACAGCACGCCATCAGCGCATGAGTTTCCTCGATGCTTACAAGGGCTACCATCAAATTGCCATGCATCCGGAGGACCATGAGAAAACTGCATTCCTCACCCAAGAGGAACCTACTACTATAAGGTTATGCCTTTTGGGCTGAAGAACGCCGGGGTAACCTACCAGAGACTAGTCACCACCATGTTCAAAAAGTAACTCAGTCGCACAATGGAAGTGTACATTGACGATATGGTGGTCAAGTCAAAGGTAAAGCAGAATCATATAGCCGATCTTGAAGAAACATTCGGCATCCTACGCAAATATGGAATGAAGCTGAACACTTCCAAATGTGCCTTTGGAATCGGCTCTGGCAAATTCTTGAGATATATCGTCAATCACCGAGGAATCGAAGCTAACCCAAGGCAAATCACAGCAATCCTAGAGCTCAGCTCCCCCCGATTAGTGAAAGAGGTACAAAAGTTAATGGGGATGGCCGCCGCGCTCAACAGGTTCATCAGCCGTTCCATAGATCGCTGCCGACAATTCTTTCATACACTACGGTAGGGCAAGGCTTTTGAATGGTCCTCCGAATGCGAAGCCGCTTTCAACGGCCTTAAGACTTACCTCCGCTCAGTACCACTCTTGGCAACGCCCTCTCTTGGAGACCCGCTCATTATGTATCTGGCAGTTTCCGACCGGGCCGTCAGCGCCGTGCTGATAAAGAAAGAACTGGGAGAGCAACGGCCGGTATATTATGTGAGCAAGGCAATGACTGATGCCGAAACACACTACCTTCCGCTGGAAAAGCTCATCCTAGCCCTAGTCATGGCAGCGAGGAAACTGATGCATTACTTCCAGGGTCATAGCATTGGGGTGCTAACAGACTAGCCCCTCCGGTCTGTACTACGTAGTGCAGAAGCTTCTGGACGTGTTTCAAAGTGGGCTCTAGAACTCGACCAATATGATATTCAATTTCTACCCAGAACCTCAATCAAAGGGCAGGTGCTTGCCGACTTTGTCGCCGAATTCACTGGTGTCCTGACCGACTACAAGCCTGACAAAATTCGACCGAAGCCGAACTGGAGGATTTATGCTGGGGATATATGGTAGTTGTATTGCAATGGATCGTCCAATCAGCGGGGCAGTGGAGCCGGAGTTGTCATCATGTCTCCTGACGGCGCAATAATTGAGCAGGCCATCAAGCTTGGCTTCGAAGCATCAAATAACGAAGCCGAATACGAAGCCCTCCTAGCCAGTTTACAGAACGCGCACGTCCTTGGTGCTCGGCATTTGCTTGTGTTTTGTGATTCAAAACTGTTGATCAACCAGCTAAAGGGGGAGTACGTGGCAAGGAACGACCGCATGGCGGCCTACATGAAAACGGCCAATTCCTTGTTGGCAAAATTTGACCACCATGAGTTGAACCAGATAACACGTGATCAGAACACCCATGCAGACACCTTGGCTTGCCTAGCCTCCGCCATCAACTCAGAGATTAAACGGACTATCGAAGTAGGTTTCATCTCGGAGCCAAGCATTGGCCTTCGGAGGAAGTCCAAATTAACGTTATAGAATCTGCCCCAAGCTGGATGGATTCCATTGCTGCTTTCCTGTCTTCCGACCAACTCCCAGAGGACAAGAAAGAAGCGCACAAGTTGCGAAACAAAGCCATGAGATACTACTTGGATCCGCAAGGAGGGCTCTATAAAAAATCCCTCTCTGGTCCATATTTGGAATGCGTGCACCCAGACAAAGTCGAGGAGCTTCTGACTGAGATACATGAGGGCAGTTGTGGTGCCCATTCTGGCGGGCGTTCTTTGGCCCATTGAGCTATAACGCAGGGGTATTATTGGCCGACAATGAGAGCAGACGCCGAGTGTTATGTGAAAAAGTGTGAACAATGCCAAAAGTTCTCCCCACTAACCCATTTGCCCGCAGAAGAGCTAAACTCTATTACCAATCCCAGGCCGTTCGCCCAGTGGGGGCTCGATATCGTAGGACCATTGCCGAGGGCCCCAGGGAATAAGCAATACTTGATTGTCGCAACGGATTACTTCACAAAATGGGTCGAAGCGGAGGCATTAACACACATTCAAGACGTTGATGTTAAACGCTTTGTGCGGAGGAACATCATAACACGATTCGGCATTCCAAGAGCCCTTATTTCAGACAACGACACTCAATTTGATTGTGGTGTTTACCGAGAACTGTGCGACAAATATGGTATCCGGCCGTATTTTTCTACGCCGGCTTATCCCCAAAGCAATGGTCAGGCCGAAGCTTCGAACAAATCCATCCTGGACGGCATCAAGAAAAGGCTGGAGAAAGCCAAAGGTAAATGGGTCGAAGAATTGTCGAGCGTATTGTGGGCTTATCGAACAACACCGAGGAGATCAATTGGAGAAACTCCGTTTGCCCTATGCTTTGGCAACCAGGCGATCTTACCCCTGGAGATCGGCCTCTCGACCCTCAAGTCGCAAGTTTTTGATACAGGCCGAAATGACATGATGCTGGCTTTGGATTTGATTCTAATCGAGGAACAAAGAGACCGCGCCCTTGCGTCCATGGCACAGTACCAGCAACAGTTGGCGAAATCATACAATCAATGAGTTCAGCTGCGTCGCTACACACTAGGAGAATTGGTCCTGAAGAAGGTGCTTCCAGCCGACAGGAAGTCGGCTGATGGAAAACTTGGTCCAAACTGGGACGGCCCCTATCAAATAGATTCCATCGCAGGAACAGGGGCATATCGGCTAAAAGATATGACAGGAAGGAGTTGCGAAAGTTTTATCATTAAACCCGACCTGTGGGGAATGATTTTAGTGTTAAACGATTCGCCATGTACAAATTCCACTGTTGTAATACGAGGATTGTTGTCGAAAATTGTTCTAAAAGTGTTCCGAAAAAGCCTCCGGATTCGGAGCGCCCTTCATGGATATCACGATCGGCCAATCAAAGTCTCCGGATTCGGAGCCCCTTCGGCGCATGACGTCATTGGGCCGAAAAAGCCTTTGGATTCGGAGCGCCCTTCGTGGATATCACGATCGGCCAATCAAAGTCTCCGGATTCGGAGACCCTTCGAGGCATGACGTCGTTGGGCTGAGAAAGCCTCCGGATTCGGAGCGCCCTTTGTGGATATCACGATCGGCCAATCAAAGTCTCTGGATTCGGAGCGCCTTTCGTGGATATCACGATCGGCCAATCAAAGTCTCCGGATTCGGAGCCCCTTCGGCGCATGACGTCGTTGGGCTGAAAAAGCCTCCGGATTCGGAGCACCCTTCGTGGATATCACGATCGGCCACTCAAAGTCTCTGAATTCGGAGCCCCTTCGACGCATGACAACGTTGGGTCGAAAAAGCCTCCGGATTTGGAGCGCCCTTCGTCGATATCACGATCGACCAATCAAAGTCTCCGGATTCGGAGCCCCTTCGGCGTATGACGTCGTTGGGCCGAAAAAGCCTCTGGATTCGGAGCACCCTTCGTGGATATCACGATCAGCCACTCAAAGTCTCCGGTTTCAGAGCCCCTTCGACGCATGACGTCGTTGGGCCAAAAAAGCCTCCGAATTCGGAGCGCCCTTCGTGGATATCACGATCGGCCAATCAAAGTCTCCGGATTCAGAGCCCCTTCGGCGCATGACGTCGTTGGGCCGAAAAAGCCTCTGGATTCGGAGCACCCTTTGTGGATATCATGATCGGCCAATCAAAGTCTCCGGATTCGGAGCGCCCTTGTGGATATCACGATCGGCCAATCAAAGTCTCCGAATTTGGAGCGCCCTTCGTGGATATCACAATCGGCCAATCAAAGTCTCCAGATTCGAAGCCCCTTCGGCGCATGATGTCGTCTAAGCCTGAGCCTGGAGCCGAATAAATACCTAAAGAAAATGCCGGATTCGGAGTCTTATCAACACCGTTTTTGGGCAATGTAATGAGCATACTGAATAAATATTTAGTGATGTGCTCCACTATGACGAGCTGGCTAAAACCGTTTATTCGAACAATATCTATCCAATAAAGCACAAAACATGCAAACATATATACGCCAAAGAATTACATAATTACGCAATTTGACAAGTAATTATAAGGCAACAAGAATATTAACAACAGAGCATTTTATTCATCTGACAAGTAATTACATAATTTTCGACGCAATCCGCGCCTGAACATTAAAACGAATATTTTTATGCGGCCTCTCCCTCATCGTCGCTCTTTTCGACCTCAAAGGCGAAAAAGGGAAAATGATCGCGTCGGTACCGCAGCAACGCCGAATCGACACCCTTTGCTTGAAGAGCCTCTGCGGCCTGAAGTGCCGCGATCCAACCATGCTTAAATCCCCAATTCTCGCATCGGCAGACCTCCTCTGCAAGCTTCTCCTTCATTTTGTCAATCCCAACCTTCCGGCCCGCATGAAAGCCTTGCTCATAACCTTTGGATCTCGCATTTTCTACGGCAAACATGCTAGTCGTGTCTCGATCGGCAATGGCATGACTCAGTAGCCGCTGGGTCACCCTCTCGTCCACGATTGGATTAGATCGACCCGCCACGTGCAGCTCGGCGGCTTTAGCCATCCTAAGCTCATTAAGTTCGCGTTCGGCTTTCTCTGCCCGAACCTCCGAATTGCGGACGCGTTCGTCCATTTTCTCTATCTCCCGCTGCACAGCGCACAGGCGCATGCCGACTTCATAAGCGGTGTACTGCCCCTTCACCCCCCCGTGGATTCCCTCTCGAAAGACGTCGAAATCTTGTCGGCCAACCATCGACTGCTGCACCTTCGGTGGAAAAATTTGTCGAGCAAATTCGACCGCCACCACTGGGTCCCTGATAATGGAGTCCGCCTCCGTCATCGGTCTGTTCCCCATGAAAACTGTGAAACTCAACGGTCGTGGTCGCGGAGGGCTTGGAAACTCAACGACTTGGAGGCTCACGTTTTTCCTGTTCTTTGGACGCCCCACTTCCCGCACGGGTGGTTTCTCTGCCGCGATTCATCATAGTATCAAGCTCAGCCAAAGTTCCACCTTCGCCTCTACTATTGAAGAAAACTCTATTTGTCATTCGCGATAAGTTGCCTGAAAACACAGTAAGCGAAGTTACAGGCGCAAACTGCCACCCCCTATTTATTTCTAATGTTTGCAGCGCCCCCAAGGCAATTTCATTAACGCTACTCTCCAAACGACAGGGCAAGGGCAGATTTATTAATCTAGCCGGCCGCGTACCCTAGCCTCATGCTGATCGATATGTGCCACAGCCAATTCATTCACCAATTTTTGGCTTTTAAAACAGCCTAACTATCTAAACGGCAATTTTTGGTCAATGTCTGATGTTCATGCACTGGCTGGGGCAAGGGCAGATTTATTAATCTACCCGGCCTCGTACCCTGGCCTCACGTCGATTGATATGTGCCGCAGCCAGTTCATTCACCAATTTTTGGCTTTTAAAACGGCCTAACTATCTAAACGGCAATTTTTGGTCAATGTCTTTGACGTTCATGCACTGGCCGGGGCAAGAGCAGATTTATTAATCTAGCCGGCCGCGTACCTTGGCCTCATGCCGATCGATATGTGCCGCAGCCAGTTCATTCACCAATTTTTGGCTTTTAAAATGGCCTAACTATCTAAACGGCAATTTTTGGTCAATGTCTTTGACGTTCATGCACTGGTTGGGGCAAGGCAGATTTATTAACCTAGCCGGCCGCGTACCCTGGCCTCATACCGATCGATATGTGCCGCAGCCAGTTCATTCACCAATTTTTGGCTTTTAAAACGGCCTAACTATCTAAACGGCAATTTTTGGTCAATGTCTTTGACGTTCATGCACTGGCTGGGACAAGGGCAGATTTATTAATCTAGCCGGCTGCGTACCCTGGCCTCATGCCGATCGATATGTGCCGCAGCCAGTTCATTCACCAATTTTTGGCTTTTAAAATGGCCTAACTATCTAAACGGCAATTTTTGGTCAATGCCTTTGAAGTTCATGCACTAGCTGGGGCAAGGGCAGATTTATTAATCTAGCCAGCCGCGTACCCTGACCTCATGCCGATCGATATGTGCCGCAGCCAGTTCACTCACCAATTTTTGGCTTTTAAAGCGTCCTAATCATTTAGTCGGCAATTATACAACATTTGACCCAAAGCGGTTCCATTCATCAGTAACAGCGAAGTACAAAATGAATTTTCATTAAGTAAATTGGGCACAAATTGTAACCATTTTACATATGAAAATTACTAAGAAAAAAACTGTAAAAAGCTGAAAAATACACGCAAATCCTAAAACAAAAAACAAGCACCTTTGAAATTAGCCATCGGAATCAGACTCCAGCGGCTCAACATCCACTTGCTCATATGGAATTGGCGCAGCCAAAGACACATTAGCGGCAGTAAGGGCTTTGAGCCAGTCATGTTTAAAGCCCCGATTCTCAAACTTGGGGACTTCGTCTACGTATTCATCATAAGCAGATTTTTTCCTGGCATCAAATGCGCTAGAAGCCTTCAGGTCAGCTATTTCCTTCGCCGCCTTCATCTCTTCCAACTCAGCCTTCAATTTAGAATTCGCCTCCTGGGCCGATTTAAGCGCGGCGTTGCTCGCATTCGCCTTCTCCTCGGCGACCGATCTCAAATCTTCAGCATTACGGGCTCTCTCCAACTCGGCCTCGGCACGAGCGCCCTCGACTTGCGCTCTACTCCTTTGGCCATCGACCTCCACTTGTAAACGGCTAATCTGCTCCACGGTATCATGATAGCGACGGCCCATGTCGGCTATCCTTTCGACGGTCTGCAAAACAGGAAGTTAAAACCAAAATAATGTGTAAGGAGAAAAGACAAAGTCAAGATATGTACCAAAAGAGCCGATTGCATGGCCAACGCAATTGCAACCAGATCCGGCTCCGCCTGAAAAGTCGCCGTATCAGCAGAAAGTGAAACGGACGTCGCCAAACTAAGTGCAACCGCTGGATCTTTGATTACCAAAGCATCAAAGAAGATCAGCGTATTTTTCAACTTCGGCTAAATAACAGAAGGTACAATCACATCCGATTCCTCCAAACGAGGTCGTTTGTCGGCGCAATCTTCTCCTGAGCCGGCCTCGACATCGGCAGGGCGCTTCTCCACCCTTTGCTCAGCTTCTACACTGGCCTGCACCAAGGGTTCCATTTCGGTGCTTCCTCCTTTTGCCGTCACTTCCTCAATAACGGGCAAGGAGGACTGAGACTGAGACTGAGATTCGGCAGCCCGATTCTCCTCCGCCCTTCGCCGCGCAGCTATCCTTTCCGCGTTCGCTTTCTTAGCAAGCTTAGTGAGGCTCCGCCCAGCCATATCTTATGGGTACGAGCCGGGAAGATCCTCCAGACCCTGAAAAATATCGTCAAGTGGACGGTCCTCTCGACCCGAAGTGGACGGATTATCAGCCGAATTGAGGCTGGCTTCCTCAAATGCTAATTTCAAAGCCTCGTCAACCTCTGTTTCGGATTCGTCTGATTCGGCGGCCTCAGCTACTTTCGGTCGCTCCGAATCTGATTCCTTGCAACCGACTTGCCTCAAATTTTTGAAGCCAGTCAAGATACGAGCGACAAGAAACTCCTCACCGATCGGAATTGGGATATTTCCGCCGCTGAAAAGGTCGTATAAGTCGGCTCGTAGCGGAGCAGAACGTGGGCCGCCCTCCCCTGCTTCTGGAGACTCCGTCGGCCGAAGTACTTGAGCGCAGTCTTGATTTCTGAAAGGACGGCGTCGTCAGTTGAGGTCAAGATTTTCTTCAAATAGTTCCCTGCAAAAGCAAAACTATAAGGTCCCAAAAATGAAGCTTTATAAATTTAACAAATGAATAAAAGATGATACTCGGCCACCTGGTTCGCCCCTCCGTCTAGGAATACGATCAAGGCAATCCTCGCCTTCACCGAATTCCCAGTTTCCTTGGATGACAACCATAACATCATCGACTCGCTTCCCAGAGCTGGAAAGCATAGTCACTAATTGATGGTCGGTGTCTTTGGCTCTAAGGAAATAACGCCCGTGCCGACCAGAAGACTTGGCCAAGGTGTAGCAATGCCGAATAGCGGGGATGCCAAGGTTAAGCCCAAGATGGTGGTTTAGTGCGACAATCCCCATCACAATCCTAAAGAAATTGACGTTGGGCTGTGAAGGGATTAACTCCCAATGGCAAAGCACGACCCTAAGGAGTTGGTGAAGGGGGAAATGGACCCCGCCCTCTGCGATTCATAGAAGAGGGAAGATGATTGTGGTTTCATCAACCCTCTCCATATCAAGAGTCCCGTCTGCCACAAAAGACAGACGGACGTCATCAGGAATGGAAAATTGGCGTCGAAAGCCAGAAATTCGATCCGGTGAGAGAAGATCTTTTAAATGCTTCACCATTCTCCCCAGCCAATATGATTATGCAAGCCAAAAAACAAAGAAAAGAAGGAGAGAACTTACAAGTGGCGAAGGAGGTAGAGAAGAGTAGGAAGTGGCAGAGGTAGTTCAGAAGGCAATCCAGCGATGGGCGACTAAAAGCGTGTATCTATTTGAAAAGACGTCGAAAATTTTAAATCACAATAAATGAGAGTGTACGAAGAGGCGGGAAGTTGAAATGATAACCGAGAAGCGTGTGGACCGACATTTGCCTTGGAATACGGTCAACCGCCGAATTTCGGCTCTGACTCTTCGAGTTCAAAGCCAAACACTCCAGCCAACTGTCGCTAGTGGAGTGCTTGGTGGGCAATTATGGGGACCGAATATTGGGAGTCGTAGAGATTCCGGGGAGTCGAACATTGAAGAATCAAGATTCGAAACATTAGGCCATTGCCACGGAAACTCAGACCCAACCTTATTCGGCTAGATAGTCGATTAAGCAAGGGGCCGAGTGAAGATCGGTTTATTACAAAATGTGCTGAATAGGAGGTTGGATTTGGAACTAATCCCGAGGCCCAAAAAAGAAAAGATATAAATAGAAGAGACATCAGCCAGAAAGAGGTATGTGATAATTGTAGTGTTTAACTTAGAATACAAGTAATCTAGAACGAGAGACTGACTTGTCCGTCGGAGTGCTAATTCCGGCACCCTCGACCGGAGTGTTTACTTCCTTTCAGGTGCCTATCGGTGGATCACGAGCGTCCCCCAGGATCAGAAGAGTATTTCCAAAAACCACTTCCCCACATCTGTAAATGTCTCAAATGTTTATTTTGTATAAATAAATGGATTTGATGTTAGAAATGTGAAATTGGATCGATATTGATATGGATGGTGAAGTTGGATATGTATTATCACTCACATCTTGAAATTTGGAAAGTTCATTTGTATTGGAGATTTTATATTTGTTTAGAAATATTTGTTTTGGGCTATCAGTGGAGGATAACTATGATTGTTGTAGAAATTGCATATGGATTGCGTGAATTAAAACTAATTTTTCATCCATTTGCATTGAGCATTATCACATCTTAATACATTGTACATGTATAATGTATATGAGAAAAAGGGGTGAATCTGGGAAGGAGATGTATTCCAGTGAATTAAGTTGGCCTGTGTGTCCAAAGTGAAAGTCCCAAAAACCACGCGTATACATGGGTTCCAATTCCCGCAGACGAAATATCCGTGAAATGGCGGAAGTAGTGCTTGTATAGCCTACGTTTACATGGGTGCCGGTTACGATTTCCCATGGACAAAATATCCGTGAAAGGTTGTACTTTGAGATTCCCAGAGTTATGATTCATGGCCCTGTTTTCTAATGTAAAGGAAATGAATGATGAATTATGATATAAACCAGACTTGGTATGATTTTTGGAAAGAGAAATGAGACGTTTTGATCATGAGCATTGCATATGCATTTCACCCTTATATCTTTGTTAAGATTCATATATTGTGTTGGATTATTTCTATTGGGCTTTAGCTCACCCTATACGGGAAAACCATTTTCAGGTGTTAGTGAGATGCCTTCGCCAAGGCAATAGCTTGGGAGGATTCGAGCAAGAGCTTCATTTAGCTTTGGCACATTTGATCAATAATACATCTCACATCCACATCATTATTGTAGTCCCCAAAGTCAAAAGTTTGTTGCAATTGGAAATAATAAAATTCAATATATTTTATATATCATTGCGATTAAGATAAATATTTGGTTAGAACCAAACATCCAATTGCTAGTAAGTTTCACAGCATTGCACCACTTCATTATCTACACATTTTAATATTTGAGAATTCTCAACAAATTTAATACTAATGCAGTATACCAGCATATAGTGATTCTTTTCAATTAAGTCTTGACAGAGAACTAGGCCTTACAAAAGGTGATCCTTCAATCAAGTAGCTGATTACTTCATGTTTCAAGTAAAATGTTAACTGTGTCGTGAATTCTCAAGCAGAATAGAAAGTAGCCTAATTAAGGAAAAAAAAGGATGGCTTGTCAAGGACTATGTAAAATGGTTTATATATAATGTAACTAACAAAAAGGCAGCAATGACAACAATGGGATACTGAATAAATTTAGATTTAGAAGCAAAATGAATATTTCATTAATAGGTTAACTAATCATGAATCAATGCAACAAAAAATGTCTAAGAAACTAATTCATAAGTTATTTCATAATGCTATCATTGCACAATTAATTTCAATTCCATGTATACAATGTATTCAGAAGCAACAAAAACATGAAGCATGCATCAAAATATAATATTTTGAAGAAGTATATTTAAAATAGAAAGACCATTACTTTCATGCACTTAAACTTGAAGCCAAGTTATTGTCTACTTTCAAGTTTGGATATAGTTAACACCAATACTTCAGTAGTCCCTCATTCCCTCCCTCTCTCTCTCTCTCTCTCTCTCTCTCTCTCTCCCCTCCTCCCTCCAAAAAAAAATCTCTAATTGGTTGTGAGGAAAACAGAGGTAAATATAAAACAATGGGAAAAAAAATCCAAATAATATATATATAGGTATATATTGTTGGAACTTCTGATTTGGGAAGATTTTCTTGCAATCCTGGATCCAACGGGGGTTTTAATAATAGAATTTCTTTTTTTCTTTTTATAAATTTTCTTGGCAAACAAACAAAGGATATAATATAACTCAAAATAAAACGCCAATGATTTGTCCATAAATACCTAATCAAATAGTATTAAAGAACACATATACAAAAACAAGAACAACCCATTACGCAGAAAACTAGAAAAAAACAATAACCAAACAAACAAGAAAGAAAATCGAGAAATATATATATACACTTCATGATGGTGTGTCGGAGGTGTGTTGAAGAAGCAAGAGATTTGGAAATGGATCTTGGAAAGAAAAGACGACGAAATCTTGAGGTCCTAACAGTCCTAATCTTAAATGGAGTGAATGTGTGTGAGAGAGGATGAGAGAGAGAGAGAGAGAGAGAAGGGGAGGAATCTGAACATACCTAAAATTTTTAATAGATTGAAGAGAAGAACCAGTCTCGTCGCCAAACCATCAAGCTGTCGAACCAGTCTCGAACCGTTAAGCGTTACTGCCGTCGAACCAATCTCCCTGAACTGTCAATCTCTGCTGCTATTGATCATTCCCCTTCGAAATCTGGCGCCGTTGAACCACTTTCCCCTTCGAACCCTCTATCTTCTCCCTCTCTTCTTCACTATTTGATTTACAGCTTTCTAACTTCCTTTTAGAACCTAATTGGAAGCCACAATTTGTATATATTTTGATACAAAAAAAAAAAAAAAAATCTAATATATTTTTGGTCATTGGTGTTTTTTTTTTTTTTTTTATATCATTCACAACTTAAATTGTGCTTCGTGAAAAATAAAAGAGGGAATTTTGAGAGTAACGAGGGTTTACCTATCTTAGAAAAAAAGAGGAAATTTTGAGAGGTAACTTTCCATCGCCTCAATTTTTAGAAGTAGATCACCAAAAAAAAAAAAAAAAATCAAATAAAAGAAAAAATAAAAACAATTTTTAGTTTTTTTTTTAAAAAAAAAATAAAACTAATTTGAGAACTATAAAAATCAAAAATATATTTCTAAAATTTTAAAAATTATTTATGGCCTCCTAAAAGATAAAATTATACAAAAATAATAACTATTTTTTTTCACCATTTTTTTTCAGGAAAAAAAAATCTGAAACAAGTTCCTGAAAATAAAACCAAACATATTGCAATTGATAATCTAACATTCTTTGGAAAAGTTTAGATTATCTCAAATTAGCCATCTCAATTTAAGAGTGCGTTTGGGCTTAATGGGTTTATTTTGTAATCTAATTCGATGATCACTGTAATTTTATAATTCAATAACTAAAATATTTAAAACTGTTTGAAAAGTTATAATAAAAACACAAATCACTAAATCACCTCATTTCACTAGCAAAGCTTTTACCGACGAATAGTGTTATCGTCGTTAAATGTTAACTCTTTGCCCACGCCAACTTGTCATCGCCAAAAGTAAGCAGACTAATAGCGACGCTTATTGTGAGAACCCGAATATACAAATCAAGTAAATAATTAAATAATAATAATTTCACAATCTCAAATATTTTGATGGTGAATCTTAAAGTGCAAATTAATTATTATTGAATGATCTTTTAATTAATTTTAGACCTAAAATAAATTTATGGTGAAAGTCTTTAATTTAGAGGCAAGATTTATTATAAATAAATATATATATATATAGAGAGAGAGAGAGAAAGAGAAGAGGGTGTGACTTGAACTCTAGACCACAAGGTTAATATATAAGACTCTTACCATTTGAGTTGCATATAACTTATATATATATATGTTTTGTATAGTTTTCTATTTATTTGACCTATGTGTGCCCACCACTAATATAAAATAAAATAAACACAAACCCTACTCTATTATTTTTTCACCACATAGGGCAACAACACAGCAGCCACGGGAGAGAGTTTGAGAGAAGGGAAGAAGAAAAAAAAAGAAGTTGCAATCAAAGAACTTTTGAGTGTGTGGTAGGGTTCTAACTTTCTTCTTGATTTTATATTTGTTCTTTATCCTTATTCTATTTTATGATTTAATTCATTGATGGGGAGGTTGTAGGTGTATGTAATTTGTGTATATATATACTGTTAAGAAATCTGAGGAGTTAAATTCATGTATAAAGAATGGTGTAATTCTTAGTCCAAAAATTCTGTATAGAATCACAAACTTTAAAAATCAAGAAACCATATCAAATGAATGAATTTTGAAATTTTTATAGTAGATTAATTACATATTGAATTGCATATCTAAATTTTCTCATAATTTTTGGGAGTCAAAATCTATATTAACTGGTGCGTTCAAATCTGTCCAGAAAACTAGTTTAAAACAATAACTTCGGAAGTGTCGTTCTCTTTGGGTATAAATTCAAAAATTATCAAATCAATGTCATTAGAACCGGTTATGAGTCTAGTTTCGTACATTTTTTGCCTTGTGTTGATTTCTTATGTATACTAAGAGAACCATTAATTTCTTTAAAGTGCTGCAGAAAACAACCTGTTTAGATATAATTAATTGTAGATAATTATTTTGATAAGCAAATCAAGTAAAACCAATTGGGTTTAAAACTTAAGATATATTAGTTGATATATGGATGATTTTGGAATTTTTCGAACAGTGTAGAGTGGGTTTTGTAATTTTCAAAGTTAGCAAATAGATTGGGAAAACTTGTTTAAAACTCTGTTTTATCTTAAACTTACTTTTAGTTAAGTTTCGATCGGAACCCATGTCTTGGGTAATTTTAGACCTTGAAGAACATTACCTTAGGTATTATTTAAGAGTAACGGTGAGTGGGGTTGAGCTGTGTTAGTGCGTTTTAGTGTGGGGTACTTAGTTTATTATTCTTTTTAGTATTTTTAAATTAGTAGTCATGTGCAGTCTTCATACTTGGTTCAAGGCACTAGTTGGACTTTCATACTCTATTCGAGGATTATATTATTTCGTTTTCAGGTGAGTAGTTTCATGCTACATATTTTTATAAATGTTCCCCTACCCTGAATTGTTGGAAAATTTAATTGTTGTTTCAAGACTAAACTGTTTTGGTAATTTATTATATTATCAATGGAATTAAATTATTTTTGAAATATGTGTGAACTTGGCATACTGTAAACAATTTGTTTTGGTCTCATGTTTATAATGGTGAACTACCATGTTTTGTGAAACTGATTTGTATTGATTATTGGGACCATCTGTGTATTTTAGTCCGGGGAAATTATTCAACTGTGTGTGGTGACTCTGGCCACTAGGGAATAGATCCGGGTTGAGCTGTGATGACTCTAGTGCTCAACGATTGTAAGGAAAAGACCTAGGTTAAGCTAGGTGACCTTCAATTGAATCGCCTCAGAGAAAAGGCCTGGGTTGCCATCCTGAGGATGACTCTTAGTTCGGTATTGGATCCAACGGGGCTTATAGCCTTGAGAACTGTGTGGCATGTTACTTGTTATTTCTTGGTACCTAGAAAATTATTGGTGTTCATGTTGTAATCTATTTTAAGTGAAAAATGTCATTTACCATGTTCTTGAGAGACATGAGTATTTTAACTGTTAAACTGTGGAACCTTCTTTTTGAAACAGATTATCCTTATCAAACTGTATGTCAATCTAGTTTCTATGATATATATATATTATTTTGGAATTGAACCCTGTTTTCAAAACTATATTTACTATCCATGTTGCTACTCACTGAGCTATCAGCTGACTTAGTTGTTTATCATTTCCAAGTGTTAGAAGGACTTAGAGTGGACTTGTGGCGTAGTGGGGACTCAATTGCATGGACCTCTAGGACATTCATTTATATTGTTTTAGATTGTTATGTCAAGTTTGTGCATATTTCTTTTTATTCTTGTTGAGGTTCATTTAGGACTATTTTGATATGTGGGCTATTTATATCCCATAAGTTTAAATGGTATTGATTATAGTTGGTTTGCCGTTTATACTTGTGGCATGTCTCTGGATTGAATTTTGGTTATTTATTATTGGACTATTGTATAGTTGTTCAATGTGATTATGGATTCATGTTTAAGGCTTACGTGTGACTTGGGCTTAGTCCCTGTGGACCACGGCCGGTCATGCCTGGATTTGGGGTGTGACAATTGTAGTATCAGAGCTGTAGATTATCAAGTTACGTATCTTGCATTTCATCATTTAGCCAAGGTCCGAGTCCTTATACTCCTTAGTAGTGTGTGGTTGAGTTAGTTTTGTTTAAACTTGTGTTGAATCGTTCTGGATTTCACTTTGAAGGTTAAGAGTTAGCACCTAGATATTTACACGGGCTGTCTATTCTTTGTGAGCCTTTGATGTTTGTATTACCATGTGTAATCCATTAGAAGAAACAGTAGTGTTGGGGGATATCTGTAGATCTTGTGTGGTAAACTTGGATGGTAGGATTTTTCTAGTGGATTTGATGTCCTTAGAGATTAAAGATTTTAACATGATTTTAGGGATGGATTTATTGATGAAGCATCATATCTCTGTTGATTGTTTTAGAAAGATGGTAGTTTTTGCTATGCTAGGACAACTTGAGTTTTTCTTTCAGGGAGATAGGAAAGGGTCTTCTATCTGTTTTACTTATTCCCTTTAGGCTAATTGAATGTTGAGAAAAGGGTGTCATGGTTATTTAGCTTGTGTGGTGAGTACCGAACAACCAGAGCAAAGGTTAGAGGAGTTGCCGGTAGTGAGGGAATTTGTTGATGTTTTTCTAGAGGATCTACCTGGTCTTCCTCCAGATCGTGAGGTAGAATTTTTCATTATCTCGGTCCCTAACACAACACTTATTTCTAAAGCGCCCTATAGAATGGCACCATTGGAGTTGGGAAAGCTACAAACTCAGTTATAGGAATTGTTAGCCAGAGGTTTTATTAGGCCTAGTGTTTCACCATAAGGAGCACCTATGTTGTTTGTGAAGAAGAATGATAGGTCTATGATGTTGTGTATTAACTATAGGGAATTGAACAAAGTCACAATGAAGAATAGGTGTCCTTTGCCATGTATCGATGACCTATTTGACATTGCAAGGAGCTTAGGTATTCTCTAAGATGGACTTGAGGTCAGGCTGTCACCAGTTGAAGGTAACGGATGAGGATGTTCCTAAGACTGCTTATAGAACCCGTTATAGGCATTATGAGTTCTTGGTGATGCTTTTTGGTCTTACAAATGCACCAGCCACATTCATGGATTTGATGAATATAGTATTTAAACCCCAGCTATATAAATTTGTGGTAGTGTTTATTGATGACATCCTAATTTATTCGAGGAGTAAGGAGGAACATGAGCAGTATTTGAGGGTAGTACTGCAGACCCTTAGGGAGAAGAGGCTGTATGCAAAATTTAAGAAGTGTGAATTATGGTTGAGTAGTGTATCCTTTTTGGGTCATGTAGTGAGTAAAGATGTGGTATCTGTGGATAGCATGGAAGTGGCAACAATTGTTGATTGGCCACGACCTACTTCTGTGACAGAGGTACGTAGCATTCTAGGGCTTGCTGGATATTACAAACAGTTTGTGAAAGGATTCTCCCGTATTGCTTTGCCACTTACCAATCTCACCAGGAAAGGAGTAAAGTTTGAGTGGAATGATGATTGTGAGCGTAGCTTCCAAGAGTTTAAACAGAGATTGACATCAGCTCCAATCCTTGCTTTACTGGCAGATGGGGGTGGTTTTGTAATTTATAGTGATGCTTCACGACAGGGTTTAGGATGTGTACTCATGCAGCATGGGAAGGTGATTACTTATGCGTCTGACAGTTGAAAGTACATGAGAGAAATTATCCTACGCACGACTTTGAGTTAGCAGCAGTGATTTTCGCTCTTAAGATCTGGCGACATTATTTGTATGGAGAGTCATGTGAGATTTACACTGATCATAAGAGTTTGAAGTATATTTTCACACAAAAGGAACTAAATTTGAGGCAAAAAAGATGGCTTGAGTTGCTAAAGGATTATGATGTGAATAGTTTGTATCATCCGGGGAAGGCAAATGTGGTGGCAGATGCCTTGAGTAGAAAGGTTGCAGTTGGAGATGTAGTTGCTTTGCCTATTGAGAGTTGTTTGGTGGAAGACATGAGACGTTTGAGGCTTGAGGTTGTTACACCTGGTGACAGGGCTTATTGTAGTCAATTAACAGTTCAGCCGACGTTGAGAGAATGGATTCATTTAGCTCAGGAGATTGACCCCCAGTGTAAGCGTATTAAAGGAGAGATGGCAAAGGATCAGCATGTAGACTTTGTGGTTAGTGATGATGGGTTGTTTAGATTCCGTAGCTGAATTTATGTTCCTGCTGGTGGTGACTTGAGGAAGGAGATTATGACGGAGGCACATAGTTCTAGTTACAACATTAATCCTGGAAGCACTAAGGTGTATCGAGATCTTCATGAACATTTTTGGTGGAATGGTATGAAGGGTGATATTGTAGAATTTGTGGCTTAGTGTTTGGTGTGTCAGTAGGCTAAAGTAGAACATCAGAAACCCGCGGGAAAACTACAACCCTTACCTATACCAGAGTGGAAGTGGGATCATGTTACCACGTGTGTGGATTACCTCATACTAGTAGTAATCACGATGCAGTTTGGGTAGTTGTGGATACATTAACCAAGTCAACACATTTTATTGCAGAACGGATGAACTATTCTCTAGCTCGATTTGCACAGTTATATGTGAAGGAGATTGTTAGATTGCATGGTGCACCTATGTCAATAATGTCAGATCGGGACCCCCGTTTTGTGTCGAAGTTTTGGGGTGCATTACAGTCAGCTATGGGTACTTGGTTAAATTTTAGTTCAGCTTATCACCCTCGGATAGATGGGCAATCAGAGAGGACTATTCAAACCCTTAAGGATATGTTGAGGACTTATGCTTTGGAGTGGAGAGATAATTGGGATGATTATTTGCCGCTCATGGAGTTAGCGTATAATAATAGTTATCATTCTAGTTTGGGAATAGCTCCTTATGAGGCTTTGTATGGGAGGAAATGTAGGTCTCCTTTGTGTTGGTATGAGGTTGGTGAGAGGCAAATGTTGGGACCTGATTTGTTGGAGGATGCTATACAAAAAATTATCACAATCAGGGGAGATTATTGACTGCTCAGAGTAGACAAAAAAGTTATGTTGATCATCATAGGAGAGATTTAGAGTTTCATGTGGAGGGTATGGTATTCTTGAAAGTATCACCATAGAAAGGAGTCATCAAGTTTGGAAAGAAAGGAAAGTTGAGTCCTAGATACATTGGACTATTTGAGGTATTGGAGAAGGTTGGTGAGATTGCGTACCGTGTTGCTTTACCTCCCTAGGTTGGCTGGAGTACATAATGTGTTTCATGTGTCTATGCTGAGGAAACATGTGTGCAGTCCGTCGCATGTGTTAGATTATGAGCCGCTTTAGATTAGAGAGGATTTTTCATATGAGGAGATGCCTGTTCAGATTTTGGATTCGAAAGAGAAAATGTTGCGTACAAAGATCATTAAATTGGTTAAGGTACTGTGGCGTAATTATGTAGTTGAAGAGGCGACTTGGGAACGTGAGGATGAGATGTGCGAGAAGTACCCACATCTATTCTCATGATTTACTCAGGTTAGTTTTGAGGACGAAACCTTTCTTTTAGGGGAAGAGGGGGGAGGGGAGGAGGAGAATGTGAGAACCCGGATATACAAATCAAATAAATAATTAAATAATAATAATTTCACAATCTCAAATATTTTGATGGTGAATCCTAAACTGCAAATAAATTATTATTGAATGATCTTTTAATTAATGTTAAACCTAAAATAAATTTATGGTGAAAGTCTTTAATTTAGAAACAAGGTTTATTATAAATAAATATATATATAGAGAGAGAGAGAGGGTGTGACTTAAACTCTAGACCACAAAGTTAATATATAAGACTCTTACCATTTGAGTTGCATATAACTTATATATATTTTTTGTATATTTATCGATTTATTTGATCGATCTGTGCCCACCACTAGTATAAAATAAAATAAACACAAACCCTACTCTATTATTTGTTCACCACATAGGGCAACAACACAGCAGCCACGAGAGGGAGTTTGAGAGAAGGGGAAAAAAAAAAAAAAAAAAAAAAAAGAAGTTGCAATCAAAGAACTTTTGGGTGTGTGGTAGGGTTATAACTTTCTTCTTGATTTTATATTTGTTCTTTATCCTTATTCTATTTTATGATTTAATTCATTGATGGGGAGGTTGTAGGTGTATGTAATTTTTGTATATATATATACTGTTAAGAAATCTGAGGAGTTAAATTCATGTATAAAGAATAGTGTAATTCTTAGTCTAAAAATTCTATACATAATCACAAACCTTAAAAATCAAGAAACCATATCAAACGAATGAATTTTGAACTGAAATTTTTACAATAGATTAATTACATATTGAATTGCATATTTGAATTTTCTCATAATTTTGGGGAGTCGAAATCTATATTAACTTTTCTGTTCAATTCTGTTCAGAAAACTAGTTTAAAACAGTAACTTCGGAAGTGTTGTTCTCTTTGGGTATAAATCCAAAAATTATCAAATTAGTATCATTAGAACCAGTTACTAGTCTAGTTTCATACATATTTGGCCTTGCATTGATTTCTCATGTATACTAAGAGAACCATTAATTTCTTTAAAGTGCTGCAGAAAACAGCCTGTTTAGATATAATTAATTGTAGATAATTATTTGGATAAGAAAATCAAGTAAAACCAACTAGGTTTGAAACTTAGGATATTTTAGTTGATAACTGGATGATTTTGGAATTTTTCGAACAGTGTAGAGTGGGTTTTGTAATTTTCAAAGTTAGCGAATAGATTGAGAAAACTTGTTTAAAACTTTGTTTTATCTTAAACTTACTTTTAGTTAAGTTTCGATCGGAACCCATGTCTTGGGTAATTTTAGACCTTGAAAAACATTACCTTAGGTATTATTTAAGAGTAACGGTAAGTGGCGTTGAGCTGTGTTAGTGCGCTTTAGTGTGGGGTACTTAGTTTATTATTCTTTTTAGTATTTTTAAATTAGTAGTGATGTGTAGTCTTCATACTTGGTTCAGGGCACTAGTTGGACTTTCATACTCTATTCAAGGATTATATTATTTCGTTCTCAAGTGAGTAGTTTCATGCTACATATTTTTATAAATGTTCCCCTACCCTGAATTGTTGGAAAATTTAATTATTGTTTCAGGACTAAACTGTCTTAGTAAATTATTATATTATCAATGAAATTAAATTATTTTTGAAATATGTGTGAACTTGGCATACTGTAAACAATTTGTTTTGGTCTCATGTTTATAATGGTGAACTACCATGTTTTGTGAAACTGATTTGTATTGATTATTGGGACCGTCTGTGTATTTTAGTCCGGGGAAATTATTCCACTGTGTGTGGTGACTCTGGCCACTAGGGAATAAATCTGGGTTGGGCTGTGATGACTCTAGTGCTCAACGATTGTAAGGAAAAGACCTAGGTTAAGCTAGGTGACCTTCAATTGAATCGCCTTAGAGAAAAGGCCTGGGTTGCCATCCTGAGGATGACTCTTAGTTCGGTATTGGATCCAACGGGGCTTATAGCTTTGAGAACTGTGTGGCATGTTACTTGTTATTTCTTGGTACCTCAAAAATTATTGGTGTTCATGTTGTAATCTATTTTAAGTGAAAAATGTCATTTACCATGTTCTTGGGAGACATGAGTATTTTAATTGTTGAACTGTGGAACCTTCTTTTTGAAACAGATTATCCTTATCAAACTGTATGTCAATCTAGTTTCTGTGATATATATATATTATTTTGGAATTGAACTCTGTTTTCAAAATTGTATTTACTATCCATGTTGCTACTCACTGAGCTATTAGCTGACTTAGTTGTTTATCATTTCCAGGTGTTAGAAGGACTTAGAGTGGACTTGTGGCGTAGTGGAGACTCAATTGCATGGACCTTTAGGACATTCATTTATATTGTTTTAGATTGTTATGTCAAATTTGTGCATATTTCTTTTTATTCCTGTTGAAGTTCATTTAGGATTATTTTGATATGTGGGCTGTTTATATCCCATAATTTTAAATAGTATTGATTACAGTTGGTTTTGCCATTTATACTTGTGGCATGTCTCTGGATTGAGTTTTGGTTATTTATTATTTGACTATTATATAGTTGTTCAATGTGATTATAGATTCATGTTTAAGGCTTACGTGTGCCTTAGGCTTAATCCCTGTGGGCCACGGCCGGTAATGCCTGGATTTGGGGTGTGACACTTATTGTGTTGCTAAAAAATAAACCTCGTAGCTAAAAGTTTTGAAATTTTGGCGCTAGCCAATAATTTTGGCACCTAATTAATGTTATGTTTTTTTAGCGATGGTAGTAAATTGCGTCGGTAAAGGTCGGCTTTTACCAATGAAATTGATCACTCTATCGCCCAAAAAATAGTTTTGCCTATGAAAAATTGACGTCGTCGCCAAAAGTAGTTGCCAAAAGTGTAATTTCTTGTAGTAACACACTGAGATGTATCTATCGTTTGGATGTTTTTATTATTATTTTTTCTTTTTAAATTTAGATGTTGTTATGTGATTCTTTCTTAGTTAGCCGTCGTTGAATTTCTTTTATATAGTTGATATTTTAATTTAATTAAGATGGTTTATTTTAGAGTTAATTACCTAAAAGTCCTATATACAAATGTTTTGGTAGCTCTGATCTTATTTAAGATTTTTTAAACCAATAAGTCAGTAAAACTAAGAATATTATTAGTTTTTCTCAATTTTTAAAATTAAGAGCATTATTAGTCTTGCATAATAATATTCTAGATAATTGTTTCACTAATTAATAAAAAAAAAAAACAGAGTATGAGATTAAACGTTTTTGCCCTTCTACTTATTGGTTTGATTTAACTATCCAATAAAACCGAGTGCATTAATAATTTTTTCCAGTTTTAAAACTGATAACATTATCAGTTTTTTTCATTTTTAAAGTTATTTTTTTGTTTTGTTTTGTTTTGTTTTTTTTTTTAGTTTTGCATATCAATGTTCAATCATCATACTATTTATAGACACAAAATTTTTAGTTTTCACAAAAATATAATTCCATTTTTTCAAAAAAAAAAATTAGTTTTTTTTAGTTTTTTCAATTTGAAAGTTGATATTTTAAAGTTTTGAAAAGCAAAATAAATGTCAAATCATAATTTTTTTTATAGATAATAATAAATGATAAACAATAATTGTTTAAAAGGCAACTCCGACTATTAAAAATTTAATGGGACTTTAACATCCAAAAAATCTTAGTTAAGACTTAATATATATATATCATATAAAATCATTATATGATAATCCAATTACAATATATTTATATTTAATTTTTTAAAGAAATTTTATATAATTTCTATTTCTACATATTTTTATTTTCCAAATGAATATAATAGAAAATTAAATATTTAAAATTACTTAGAAGTACTTTTAATTTTATGTTACTAATTCTTCTTCTAATTTAACTATTATTTTTAATATCAAAATGAGTATTTATTTTACTATTTTATAATTGAATATATATCATACAAAATTATTATATGATAATTACATTTTTATAATACGATATAACTAAAATTGTAGCGCCCCGAAAATTGGACATGGTATATTTACGCAACAAAGCCCACCTGATAAACAAACACATATATATAGCTAACTATTCCATACATCCATTTCAATTAAATCCCAAATGCCAAATACATGCTATTCACATCTCAATGCCCCAATTCCAATCCCAAGCATACATTTTACAACAAGTATGAAATGGAAGCCAAACAGATAATAAGTGCCCTACAAGCTTACAAATTTATCCAAAAACATTCTTGGTTACACAAAAATGGAGTTTCAACTTAGTGCAAATATAGCCATGGGCTTACATTCAACAAATAACGATAAAACAAAAATGAAGCCTCAGCTCCGAGTCCTCCCAAATCAATGCCTTGGTGGAGGCATAGCACATGTACTTGAAATGGTTTCTCTTATAAGGTGAGTTACAACCCAGTAGAGTTATACTACACAACATATGAACCATGACAAGACTAAAGAGGAGTATGCTCATGCCATGCTCATGATAAAACAATTTATCTCTCTTTTTATAAAGCATGCAATGCTGAGATGCAACAACAGATATAAAATCATTTCCATTTTAAACCATGTATGTTACATTAATACAGGCTCTATGAATCTCTAGGTGAGTGTCTGCAAGTAGGCCCTACTGCACTACCACTGCCATTTTTACCAGTAAACTGGAAGGCTCAACACCTAACCGCGCGGTTCTACACCCCCTACCCAGATTCACCAAGTATTCATTTTTTCGCAAACAGATACATTTCCAAATATTTCTCAAAAACAGATACATTTCCAATGAAATGAATGTGATGCAATGTCCAATGCAAAAAATGAGGAATGTGGTTCAATTTACCTAAGTCTCATGCATTTCTACAACCATCATGGCTATCTTCCACCGATAGCCCAAAACAAATATTTCTAAACAGATATTTAAATAATTAAATTCTAAAAATTCCAATAAATACAATCTATTCCACATCTCATCAAATATGAACAACTACACTAGTTTTCATATCACAATCACGTTCGGTAACCTCTCAAGGTCCATTTCTAATCGTGCCGGTTTTATTCCAATGGATACATTAAGCAAAATAATACCGTTAATGCCCAAGAAAACATTATTTTCTTTCCAAACTTATTCTCCAAGCATTATTCAACTATGACATGCTATTTTGATCGAAAGCCCCAAAACTTAAACGTAATTCCTTTGTTTTCTTTAAAAATGCTCTTTTAGCCTCAAACTGGTAAAAATTTCAAAACCAATCGAATCGAAATCCTTTTTTGTTCAAATTTAAAGCATTACTCTTTCATAACCTTACAAACATATTCCAAATTTACACTTTCGCAATTTGGGCATCAACTTTTTATTTTTCTCAAAATTTCTCTTTTAAGCAATTAAATCACAAATTTTTTTAAAATTCTAATTAAATTATATACAACTCTAAGCTCCGTATAATCAAGTAAAAGTGCATAAAGAAGTGTAGGAAAAATCCCTATCTCAAGCTAGAAGAGGAAACAAGCAAAAATCTAAATTTTCGATTTTGTCGAATTTCGATCTCCACCGGTTAAAATGTTGCTCTCACCAAGCTCTTCATTTTGGCCTCAAGAACTAGGGTAAAAAACTTAATGGATCTTGCTAGATCAAGAAAAGAATTAAGGGTTTGTGGTGGTGTTTAGAGAAAGATGAGAGAAATGAGAGAGTAGAGAGAGAGAGAGAGAGAGAGATGTTCTTTGCCAAGAACAAAGAAGAAACAATTAAAAGTAAGGGGGAATGGGGGTAGCCCCACGTGGGTTCTCTCATCATTATTATACTTTATTTTATTATATTAAAATATCTGTGAATCTACATATGTATATATATATATCAATTAAAAGTATATTTTAACATCATTAATGATAAAAATATATAATATTTTCTCATCACAAAATATATTTCGTTTAATGGTACACACCATAAAATCAACTATCAAATATTTATTATATTCCTATATAATAAATAATAACAACTCCCAAGGTGGTTATTACCAATTACATTTTAAAAGGACCAAACAGTTAAACATGAATCATTAAACAAACTCAATTCAAATTAAATCTAAGTCATGGATCTCACCCATAAGTCAAATATGGTCCAATTATATGCCAAAATAGACCTAACAAATTTATCTCAAATCATGGTCCAAACACCCAAAACTCAATTTTAAATTCTGCTATAAATTAAACTAAACACCGATCAGTTCATGAATTTTCATAAAATAAATACTCATCATTAAATTTTGAAATTTTTATCTAACGTGCTAGACTCATATGGAAACAACATATAAAAATTTCATAATTTTCTAAGATCGAGAACTATTTTAAAAAATACAAAACCGAACTTTTTATGCACAGAATTTACACGGCAAACAAATTCAAAAATTTGTTCAATTAAATTATGCGTGGCTATTTAAAAAAAAATTTGGGTCATTACAAAAATTATCAAAATACACAAATAATTTAACTAAAATTAATATATATACATACACATATATATAAGTATTCAAGTAACAATTTTATGAAATGATAGCACCAATATTATCAAAATAAATAATTAAAATCATACTTTAATTTTAATCTTAGTTTTAAATTTAAATTTAAATTATTCTTTTATAACATACATTGTACAATCAAATATTTTTTGAAAAAAAAAAAAAAAGCACATGCATTGCACGTGTCATGCCCCCAAATTTTATTAACCGGATACATTACCAAAACATTAAATTTAAGTCCATTTACCCAATACATAAATATAAATATCAAAATAACCATTACACTTTAGTAATGGAACAATGTTCTCTTTCGATTGAATAAATACAACAATAGTACATCCTAAGGTGTACATTACAATGCTTAAAACAAATATTTACATGTGAAGACACTCTTCAATCCCAAACCATAATATACATTTCAGTTACACAACAATTAACAAAACATATAAAAGAAATTGGACTTCTTGAATCTTCAAACGGTATTTCCGAATCCTTTTCCCTGAAAATGGTAAAAATACATGGGAGAAACAAATATGTCCAGTAGGAATTTTCAATATTTCTTAACAATAAGATAGATACATGCGATCATGAATACTATAACAATTTTGGTTTAGACCTAACCCATTTATTGTTTTGGATCCGGGATTCCTTGTCTTAAATGGTTGTTCATACCCTTATACATTATATTCTTGATTGAGTTTCGTTATTTGGATGTCGTTGTTGCATTTGCAATAGGTTGGAAGCCGTTTTTTCAAAGGAATTTTTGCCCAAAATTCTACTTGTTCACTCAAGCGAACTTTCTTGCGCTCGAGCAGTCTTCGCGTACTCCCAGTACTTTTGTAGGTCTGCAAAACTTCTAGGAGTGTAGTGTTTTTAGCTCGGTTAGCCTATGTCTACAAAACTTCTGGGAGGGTGTTATTGTGCACTCGAGTGGTAACTTTGTTCGCTCGAGCAGTATCAGTTATTATGTATGGTCACTTGAGCGGTGTTTTAGTCGCTCAAACGGTCTGCGCGTATATCAGTTCCGAAAAGTCACTTTTTGAGTCACTTTTTCCATCTCTCTCTCTCTCTCTCTCTAAACATTTTAAAACCTCAAATCTCTAGAAACCATCTTTCAACCTCAAATACACCTCGATCTAGTGGTTTCTCAACCCTTACCCTTTTGAGTAAAAGATAAAGCACGTTGAGGGCTTTGTTTTGATCGGAGCATCTAGTGTTTTTGTCACCGTCGAATTCTACCCATCTTTTATTCGTGTCTTCTACTTTGAGGTAAGGTTTTCTCCACACTTTTGTATGGTTTTTAATTTGGTTATTTACTTTTCTAAACAATATTGAGATTTGGGGATTCTTAAATAAAATCTAGGGTTTTGGTTTAAAAATAAAAAAAGGAGTTTTCAAATGGGTTCTTGAATATGATTGTGATTTTATAAATGTAGTTGAGTTGAGATAAAATAGTGAATTTTTATCTTTGGAATTGATTTATAAAGAAAAGGAAATTTTTTTTCCTAAAATGTGAATATTTGATTTTATAAGAGGAAATGGAAATGATGTGGGTTTTGTGAAATCAGAATGATGATGATAATGATGATGGTGGAGTTAGATATGCATTATCACTCACATTTTGAAATTTTGAAAAGCTTATCTTTATTGGAAATTATCTATCTATTTAGAGATATATGTTTTGGATTATCGGTGGAGGATAACTATGATAATTATAAAAATTGCATGAGAATTAGGAGAATTGAAGCTAATTTCTCATCCATTTGCATTGACCATTGTTGCATACTTAACACATTGGAAATGTATATTGTTTTGAGAAAAATGGGTGAATGAATCTGGGTAGGGGTGTAGTTGTGGTATTATTGTTGGCCTGTGTGTCCTTGAAAGTCCAGAAACACACACGGTTAGGTGCCAATCCTTCTGGTTGGTATCAGTAAAAATGGCATTGGTAGTGCTTGTATAACCTACTTGCAGACACGTACCTAGAGATTCCCAGTGCTTGTATCCACTGCTATGTTTTCTATTGTAAAGGAAATCTTTTTATGAATTGTGATATAATCTGGCATTGCATGGTTTTGAAAAGAGATACAAAATATGTTGGCACAAGCATTGCATATGCATTCACCTTATAAATTTGTTAAGATTCATATACTGTGTTAGAGTATCTCTACTGGACTTTGGCTCACCCTATGTGAAAAACTATTTTCAGGTGCTGATGATATGCCTCTGCCAAGGCCGTAGCTTGGGAACACTTGGAGCCAAGAGCTTCTTGTTTTGTTATTGTTGTATTTATTTTGTACAAACCTAGGGCGTTAATTGTATTAAGTCTAAACTCACTTTGTTGTAACCAAGCACCGTCTTGGAAAATTGTAGCCATTAGGGCATTTATATTTATGTTTAACTTTTATTTCATATCATTAACTTGTGGCATATGCTATAGATTCAAGGTTAGGACTTATGAATGTATAATTGCATGTGTTACCTTTTGTACAATGGAATCGTATGAATGGAAGATAATTATTTCGGTACATGTTGTTATTTAATCAATATCGTGAGATAGTTTTATTGTTATATTTTTTGGGCGTTACAAATACTAAAGAATGATACATATATAATTAATGTGTACTTTTCATAATCAAAATACAATACATATATGCAATACATTTCTCATAAAAGAATCTGTGAAAACTTTTCAAAGAAACTCTTTATTTTATTTCCATATCATTCAAATATAGTTGTCAAAAGTTCTTCTCAAAAATCTTTTGTTAACATTACCTAGAGGTCTAAGTATAGAGACCATTCATTATACTATAATTCATAACAAGCCATCACCCCATTCTAATCCACATAAAATGGTTCAACGCAATTTCCTTCTGTTCAACTTTATACAATTAAATTATTTATTTCCCATTATAACCACACGTATAGATCTCATCATAATTATTTCACAAAAATCCAAATAGCAACTGGCTCCATTGCCAAGCCACTTCATCATACCACACGTTTTTCCAGTCGCTACTCTAGAAGGAATGCGAAACCTCTGTTAGGTGCCGCGCTTTACTGGTCATGAGCCAGAAAGAATGCGAAATCTCATGCTTTACCAGTCACAAGCCAAAAGGGAGGCGGAACCTCAACATATCTCAACAGACCACACGTTTTACCGGGCACTATCAAGCGTCATGCTTTACCAGTCATAAGCTGGAAGGAAACAGACGCTTATTCCAATATCACCATCCATCAATTCATCATGTTATTCATTGTTACAATTCTAACAAAGACAACAACACCATTCATTATTTCCATCACAGATTAATCTAACAACACATCCACCATAAGCATAAAAAGTTATCTTTAGAAGCAATCACAATTCTTGTATTCCATTTCTCTCTTTACTGCTCCATATTATCATAAAATCTTTATACTTAATTGTATACCACAATAATATATATATATTTATTTACTATCCAAGATTTAGTGATTTAATTACCAACATTGATTTCTTGAACATAACCTTCGTATACAATAATCAATTCCCACAACCACTAATTTTCGTTATTTACACTTATCTTAACCAAACATAAACTTAATTTCATGAATCTAATGTCAATTGAAACATTCTTCATTTCCAAAGTAAATTCCACAACTAGGGTTAGACATAAATTAGGGCTTTTTAATTAAGGGCATAAAATCTTGTTCTAATCAATTAAAACTTCCTTAATCCACCTCAATTTTTCGTTTAATTTCTCTATTTTGGAAACCCTAACTTTCTTTACATGCTTGGTGAAAATCTCCTCAATATGAGATTTTATGTAATAGAAATCTACCACCCATCTATCTATAAGAAAATATTGAAGAGAAGTAAAGAAAATCCCTACCTCAAGCAAGAAGAGGAAGAGCTCGAAATCCTAACTTCAATGAAAATGCAATCCGCTTGGATGGATAGAAAGCCCTCGGTGTGCTCTTTGTTTTTATATAAGGAATATGGGGTAGAAAATGAAAGGAAAGAGATGAAAATCAAGCTTGAAAGCTTGAAACCCACAATAATGGTGGAAAATAAGGGAGAAGAGAGAGAAAAGAGCAGAAAAAGTGATTTTTCACGTACACTGATATGTTTTATAGTTGATACACCACGGGCATGGACCCCAGACTGTGGCCGCGACTTGCCTAGATGGCACCATTGCGGGTGCGACATAGATGGTCGCAAGCACAACCTTGCTAACCGGGGCCCCCTTCGCGGCCCACGCACTCTCCCTCCATACATGCGACTTGAAAACCAGATTTGGTCGCAGCCTGATCGCGGGTGTGACCTCCACTTAACACAGTCGCGGGCGTGACCAGGCAAACCAAAAACTTCTTGGCTACTGCCTAACAGCCACCTCGAGGCACATCAACTGCCAAACTTACCCAAAATGGTCGACATCACCCACGACAACTCTGTGTCCCAACTAGAACGAAAATAGGTCGGGTAAAACTAACCTAGGCCACTACAATTTACCATACTTAGGAAATTCTGTCCCTGAAATTGAAGAAAGCCAAAACAAAAGGCAGCTTAAACAAATGGAAACACAACCTTTAACTTAAAACTAGATCCATACTTGGGATAGATTCCCAGATTCTGGTTTAATATCTCGGTGCCCCAAAGACACCCAAACAAAAAGAATTACAAGGAATAGATCACAATTACTCATTCGACCTACATACAAAGGACAACATCAACCACTTGTAACCCCAGGGACAACAACAACTTCCCAATCAATAACAAAGCACACAACGACCACCGGATGACCAAAACCCAATTTTGAAGGGAAAGGAAACCACCAAACCAAAATAGACCAAGCTAAACCAAACCAATCCTTAAGTCCCGTCAAAAGGGAGCAACCACAAGGATCCATCTTCTCTACGCTACTTGATCCAACTCACCAATTATCTACTCTCACAATTCAAACATCAATAAGCCAACTAACATTAATCGCCCTTATTTGGGGTTCAACATACACCAACATCACACCTGCGTCTAAGCTAGACTTCTAAAGCCAAATCTCACAATTCACAATCATCATCGTCACTTATCCTTCATACGAGGCACAAAGCACATATAAGGCCAAGAAGTTTATGATGTTTCACCTCCAACTTGAGGAATTTCCTTCAACTCAAGACTAGCTTCACCTGAGCTTCACCACTACATATAGAAGACTCAACACTTACAAACCCTTCCAAAACATTTCTGAAACTTGCCACCTTACTCATATCCAAACCATTCCAAAGTGACTATTTGTCACCCAAACCCTAATATTAACCAATCGGGTTACCTACTCAATAAAACTTTAATTTCAACACTCAAACACATCCACAGGTTGCCCCGAACCATCTACTCTGAAATGGAGTTCCACACACCATTCCCCACACTTCTAGAATCTCACTAGATTCCTAATATATATATATATATCTCGCACTAGCATTGTTTTCAATAATCTCATCACTCCTATGCCGATATGGCAACACCCATTTTCTAGCACAAAACAAGGTCTATAAGGTCAATGGCAATTCACCTACTCCAAATCACACAAAACAATCATCATCCACACTACACCCATTACTAGGAAACACAATCCGTATCTTCTCCCAAGAACCACTTCTAGCATCTAGCTATTAAGTTCCCTTCATACTCATGAACCTTATACAAGCCTTGACCATGCCACTCAATACTTGAATACCACAACCCCCTTTTCACCCACACCCAATTACTAGCTTATAACCACATTACACCAACACTACTCTCATCATGGCGAAACACAATTCCTCACACCTCTTCCGAGTCATCCCAACTATACCCTTTTTAAATCATAAAGCTCCCACTTTTCACAAACACTGTCAATTCAATTTAAGGTTCATAAGTTAATATATGCTTCATTCATGGAATAGAAATAGTTACATAACAAAATGTTAAGATTACAAATTCTTATAGCATTTCCCAATATAAACAAGTTCCAAGGTTTAATCACATTACCACATGATTAGGTTCCGAAAACATACGTACATATACATACACAACATCTGTAGGCACAAACCCTACATACAAAGGAAATTACATCGCAATACCAAAACACAAAAAACTTCACCAAGACTCCACGTCACAATCATCCCTGTCTGGACTACTAAGACAAACTCTACCCCACTCGAAGGGCAATAGCACCTAACATGGCCCAACTGCCTACACTTGGAGCAAAAAGGTGGTCTTTTACTCTGTGACTAACTCGAGGAAAGCTGAGTCTGGCTAGATCTTCCAACAAACGAACCTGACGAGGTAAAACTATATTGAGGCTGTAACTGGGATGGTGACTAAGATTTAGCTCTCCTCTGCCTCCTTCTAGGTCTCATATGCCCTTGAACCAAAGAGCTCGCCAATAAGGCCCTTTCTCCTTCATACCGACTAGCCTCAAGATTAATGGCTTCTATATGAGCCGCCGTTTCTACTAATATGTGATAGTTTCTATGCATGCACCCCACTATCTTCCATTGGATATCATTGCATAACCTCTCCTCAAACTCAATATAACGTTGTTCCTTCATTGCTACCAACGCTGAAGCAAATCTAGACAACTGGTGAACCTTGCCTCAAACTATGCCAAAGGTGTAGTACCTTGGTGCAACTCCACAAATTGTTTCCTCAATTTTTCCCAAGCGGAAGGAGGACCCAAAGGGCTCTCATTGAATGCAGCCTAGTTGGTGTCGACGGTAGGGCTTACAAACTTCCACCAATACCCAGCATCTCCCTTCAGTAGAAAACTTGTTAATACCACTCCCAACCCCCTCATCTGTGACTCTGATCATATCAAGAGTCTTAGTGACCTACTCTAACCAATTTTCTACCTCTAACGGTTCTGACTCTCTT